>PVKB01003363.1:0-40027 GCA_004027205.1 Ctenodactylus gundi
CATAATTTCAAAATGGTAGTATGGGCACAAGGGAGGGTAGCAAGTGAGACCCTTCAAAATTGGGTCTGATTTAGGGAAGAGACTGAGAATTAGGTTTCTTCTAGCCAATTTTAGTTCTTGATTTGAAAGAACAGTTTTGAGATGCTGAATCTTAACCAAAAAACCCCTAAGTGTCTGTAGTTGAGGAAATAAGCAAGGCAATACATTTAAAATACAAAAAATAGATCACCTCTTAGCTTATTATAAAGCAAAAACAAATCCCTAAGAAACACATTTCTGGTAGGGGCTAGGATACTTCTTTTTTTCCTGTGGTGAACAAGAGTAAACACAGCCTTTGGCTCGGAGGAAATCGATTGTATGAACACAAAGCGGAGCTATGGCTGGAATGGCATAGGGAGAGGAAGGAGTAAATGTCTAGAAGCCGGGACTCTAGGAAGACTTTAGAAAGTATTTATTGGCCTGGAAAACAGTTTGATGGACTGGAAAAAGCGCTGGAGTGGAAGGTGACTTATGTGTCTAGCCTCTTTCATGTTCAAAGAATTGTTCGGTTCTGTGTCAACCCTTGGGAAGAGCTTGCCCTGTCTTTGAGTCATGATTCTTTGTATGTTAGTATTTATGAGTTAAACCCTATGCACAATAGGATGATTTCGATTCCTCTTTTCTGGCTTCTTGTTATTGTCTAGGCATATAGGCATATATTACAAAGTAACTTATGTTTACATAGGGGAAAATAAGCAGCCAAACTAACCAGGCAGATTGTCATTTAATTAAATTTTTAAAATAATAATTAAATTTCAACCAACATTACTTTTCTCAGAGTTGTGTTTTAGTCCAAGATTCTATAGGGAGAATGTTGATGAATGGCAGTGGTCAAGTAAGAGAAAAACTGGAACTCAAAGTCTCAGAGATCATGGGCACTTACCACTAAGGGAGAAAAAGAAATAGGGGAACCACAGGTTAGTGGGAAATGTCTGTGGGGACCATGGATTTTGTTGACATGCAGTTGCAACTGAAATCTAGGATGTATCTGGAGGACAAAAACAAGGGAACCTGGGTTTGGCTCTGTCATCAACCAGGAAGAGAGGAGGTTTTATTTTCGCCTTGGGCTGAAAGCGCAAGGAAAATGCCCCACAATTCTCATAGAGTTAAAAAGCTATTGGCTTGGGTCAAAGGGTGGCCTGATTAAATGCTCTACAGAAAGTTCCAGGAGTGGCAAACATGTTTAAGTCTAAGTACATAGGGAGCTAGCCAAATACCAGTGAAGGAAGGCCTTAGAATAGTGCCACTGAACTCTTTTGAAGTTGCCTGGAATGATTAAAGGGGACTGTCACTGGAGAAGGAGTAAGAGATGAAGAAAACGCCTTGGTGTCCTAAGCACTGCAAGCCAGGAGTTAACTCTTTGTTATCCCCCAAAAGGGGGAGGTGATGCATGAGGAATGACTGTGTACCCATGGTTGTCAGCTGTCCCCATCACTCACATCAGCTTGGAAATGAGAGTGGGCTACCCTGAGGGCGGTGGATCTGGAGATGTATTTTGCTTAGCTGGCGCAATGTTTATGTACATGATGTTGGTTCACGCTTTTCAGAGTTCACCATAATCTCCCAACATACCCTGTTGTCTGGGGGATTTTTTTTCTCTCTTTCTGCAGTGCTGGGGATAGAACCCAGGGCCTTGCACAGGCTAAACAAGTATTCTGCCACTAAGCTCTGTCCTCAGTCCTCTCAGTTGCCTTAAAGGAGTTTTAAAATTTATTTGTATCATTTTTCTGGCATCTGAAGGCATGACCTTCAACTCCAAATAAGAGTTTTGCTTTTTTCAGTCAGTTTTTAACCAACTTAGAAAATCACATCACGTCAAAGTTTCTGAGCAAATTTTCTTGGCAAGAAGCACACTTTGTTAGGAAATTCTGTGTCAGGGAAGAGGTGTCTAAAATGCCATATCGTAAGCTGGGTGTGGTGGTGCACACCTGTAATCCCAGCACTTGGGAGAGGCTGAGGCAGGAGGATTGCTGTGAGTTTGAGGCCAGCCTGGGCTCCATAGTGAGCTCAGGACCAGCCTAGGCTATAGAGCAAGACTCTGTCTCAAAATTAAATAAATAAATAAATAAAATGCTTTATCATTTATAAAATGATGGATGAATAAATGGTGTTTAGTTTTTAATTTACTTTTATGTTTCAAATGTCTTTGCTCAGAAAGACAAAAATTGGCAATGTTATATCAGTTCTCATATGAAGAAAATTGATCTGGGAAATCTAAAATGTCAAAAACCATCTGATTTAAAAGAAAGTAAAAATGATGAAGATGGGATATGTATGTATACCAATTCCTCAAGTTGTGTGTAATTATTAT
Organism: Ctenodactylus gundi; assembly: GCA_004027205.1. Classification (NCBI taxonomy): domain Eukaryota; kingdom Metazoa; phylum Chordata; class Mammalia; order Rodentia; family Ctenodactylidae; genus Ctenodactylus; species Ctenodactylus gundi. Next base: position 2,351 of record PVKB01003363.1, read on the forward strand.
ATATCACAAATACATACTAATAAAATAATTTTGGGAAGAAAAAGAATGTGAAGGGCATAATGAAACATTTGTGATGGTAAATCTTGTTCTAGAATTATTTTGAGAACTCTCCATGTGAGGACCAACATAGACTTAATAATACTACACAAACTAGAGCTGAGTCCTGTGTTTGCTTCTGACTGGCTGTGAGAACATTAATTTAATGAAACATTAGCTTTTTTGGTAAGTATTGTGAACAATTTGTCCAAAGTAGAAGATGTTTTTTGGAAATAAATAATTTTTGGTCTCCAAGCTATTACTATGAGGTGCAGGCTCTCTAGGGGTTGAGTTCCAGGTCCTTGGGGGGCTAAATATGTGAATTAGACATGTACCCACTTGGCGAGGTAGACAGTTTATTGAAGCTAGAGTGTGCCAAGAGCTGGAGAGCTCATGCCTGTGAAAGGATAAGGCATGGCACTGGCAGAGAATGAGGTTTTCCCAGGATTAAATCATCTTTCTCAGTTTGTAGGCATCTCCCATGATTTATTCCCTTATAATTGAGCGCATGAGACTCAGTCCATATGTATTAATCTTCAAAGAGTTCAGGGAAAAGAGAGTTACTATTAGGCATGCACTGGGTTCCTAGCTGGAATTTCCCCAGGTGGGCTTTGTGGGGGTCTCTGTTATCTTCCTCTTGACTATCACTTGCTGGTCTTGTGGTGGGTCCCAGGTAGGGTTGAGTTTTGTCCCTGGGGCATTGCCCAGGGTCCATTGAGTACAAGGAGGACAGAGTGAAGAGGAGGGGTTCTACAGCAAACAAAGGGGAAAAGTTCTGCATCCCCCAATTTTTCTGTCTATATTAAAGCTAATGAGCTTCATGAAAACAGCTTCTGCTATTCACTGTCCTGTGGTGGTTCACTTTAAGTGAGCTAGTATTACACAGGCACCTTCATCTGTCTGTCACCACCATGTAGATCTTTAGTGCTCCCAGAACTTCCCACTAAAGATGTGTAATTCACCATGAAAGGCACAAAACTGATTGTAGAAGTAATGGAAACCTGGCTCCTCATTATTTCTCTTCCAGAGTTCTACACAAGAAAAATGTTCACTTCCTATTGAGTGGCAAACTCGTTGTGATTTTATGGGACAGAAAATGAGTTGTTTGTAAAATGTTTAGGTTATTTTTCAGAAGTTTCGTTTCTCAGAATATTTATTTGTGAATCTTAAATGCCTTTAACATAAGGAACAGGCAGATTTAGACCCCCACCCCTCAAAGAATCAGGAGACGCATTGGAGCAATCACTTAGTATGGGCCTCATGACCATCAGGCTGGAGAAGGAAATAAAGTGGTAAGCAGATAGCAGATGGAGGGGGGTGGTCGAGAGAAGGGATAAGGGTCAGATGGAGACAGCAGTGGGAGAGGACCTGAGACCAGCTCCGGGCAGGCCTCCTGTTCCTCAGACATAGGGCCAGAGGCAGGAAGTGGCTGCCTCAACTGTCGTCTGTCTCTCACGGCAAGGACAAAATGTTCTCTACTCATCAGAAACAGTATTACTAGGCATCTTTTCCCAAAGTGGGAAAAAAAAGTAGGGTGCATCAAGATGTATTAAATATACATCATGCCAGCAAACTTATCTCTCCCTAAATGTTGAGGAATAAAAAGAGATAGCAGGAGAAATATACAAAAAATATTACTTTATTCATTTTCCTTAAATGTTTGTCATGGGATGATTTAAGATCATTAATTGAAAGTACTCAATAAGTAAAGTGATTAATTTGTGCTATTTGATACTTTGTAAGGACTTAAAAGGTCTTACAACTTAGGTTTTTTTTTTTTTTTTTTTCTATGATGGTGGAGACAATGCCCTTGGCTTGTTTTCTATCCCTGAAGTCGGTGCCCAAGATATGGCAGTAAGTGGTGAAGATCCCACCTCAGACAAGTGAAGATCCCTGCTGGGTAACAGTTGGGCAGTCTAATGAAATAAAAAATAAACCTGCACTGTGACCTCCTCCCTCCTAGGTCCTGCTCTCTTAATGGCTGGGCATACTGAGATAACAGTGCATGTGGGATGGCGTGGTTTGCAGCTTCACGAGTAAAAGCGGCATTGGTAAAGCCTAATCATCCATGGAGAAGCTGTGTAATAATCAAGGAGAATAACTCATGAAATGCCCTCAGCTGGGAAGAAAATGGAGGTTCTGACCCAGATCTGCATCCATATTGCATTACATTCAAAAAGCAAGTTGCAGACTACACCAATATGTGTACAGCTTGACTCCATTATTTTTCTTCAATAAAGAAACCACGCTTCATGAGCTAGCTATAGAGACAGAGGGGGAACTCCCAAAGTGAGGGCTGAGCAGGCAGTGATGAGTCACACGGCTCTCTCTGCATCTTTCTTCACAGACTTGGCGAAATGGTCACCATATGGGCAGCTTCTTCTTTGGAGGGAAGTTTAATTTGCAGGCTTCATTCATAAGCAAGTAGATTTTAAACAAAAGGTGCTAGAAATTGTGGTTTTCTTCAACATACACTTCAACTTGAAACTCCTCTTGAGTTAAAGGGGTGCTCACTTTGTGGTCCATTGCATCATGTGGGTCTATGTAAAGTGTCAATATAGATCCTTATTAGTGTGTCTCTGCTAGCTGGGTGCCTCTTCAGCTGTGCTGTTTCTGGGTGTTTGGGCAGGGGGTGATGGGCCTTTGAGCAAAGGCCCATCGATGGCCAGCTGTAACCCTGACCTGAGTCATATAATTAATTCAGTGCTTCAAAGTTAAGAAACAAAAAATAAAACTGAAATGCGATGTAGCTCCTTATGTAGCCTAGTTAGGCAGTTTGCCGAGTGCAGCTTGTGCTGGTGATCATCTGATTGGGCCTTATGTGGCCTCCGGCTGTTCCTTGGCTAGCAGATCTCTCCTAGAGCATCCTTCCTCAAGGCCCTTAGCTGGATGATTCCCTTCCCAGCAGCCACCCTACCTGTGGCGATGGCTACTTTCCTTTCTCAGGCAGGTATATCTCCCTCCTGTGACTTACTCACGGAGATCTGGGGATGGAGGGAGAAGGGCAGAAAAGGAGAAAAGGGGGAGGTGAAAATGATTAAGGTGTGACATGTGGGTGTGCCAGTTCCCCGAGTTGAATGTAACTGTTATGTACCACAAACAGGTACTAATAGAAACAATAAAAATGGGAAAAACATACTCATGGATGGAAAAATAAATATTTCCATCCTCTGTTTTACTCTCTCTCTCAAAATAGTGAGTTGTTCAGACTCACGGTGCCTGCGAGTTCTTGCTCAGACCCCTCCCTTGCTCCCTTGGCATCTCAGCCTTTAACAGCGAGCATCTGCAGTGGATCGATGCGCCCACATGGACAGAAGAACAGAAGTCAGCAATTGCCAACAATACAGACTAAATACTTTATTAGGTTCCAAAATGAGAAAACGGTAGTGTTAACCTATTTTAGTATAAATCCACCACCCTCCGCAAAGAGCCTGCCTTAGCGTCCACGGCGCCCCAGTCCTGGTACCGCCGGTACTCCTGGGGCCTCAGCAGGTACTGCCGGCCCCGGTAGTTGGGCAGCTCGTAGAGGACCCAGCAGCCCTCCAGCACGTGCAGGGAGCGGACCTCGCTGAGGTGGAAGCGGTCCTGGATGCAGGAGCAGTCCTCACTGAGCTCCATCATGAGGCCCTTGTGGTCTTCCCGCTCGTACAGCCGCATCCTGTGGGAGCCTGTCTGCTTGGTCCGCAAAAAGAAGCGTGGGGAGGAGCGGGTGAGCCCCTCCCGACCTCAGTCGCCCCCCAGCAGAGGCGTTGCATAGGTGGGGGGGGGGGCATGGCTGTCAGGGAGACTGCTGTGAGCGCTGGGCACCTGTGGGGGTGCCCACAAAGACTTAAGCCCCACTCTCTTAAGAATCTTTAAGGGGTTCATTCTGACTCAAATATCTTTGATCCTGAACTCTCAGCATTAACTTTTAATCCTGTACTTTTTGAGAAAATATAGTTAATGTATTTGACTAGTGTTCTTTTAATAAGAGGATTATCCTCCAAATTTACATTCATAGAAGTTTACCGTGAAAGTGCAATTCCAAAGGCCATGTACTTCAGAAGAAAGTTGGTTTCAATAGTTTTCCGCAACCAGAAGTCAGCAATCTTCCCAATTTAGGAAAATGACTTTTTCCAAAGTTGGACACTGCCTGTGACTAGCCCATGTTAAGGGTAGAATCTCCAGTGTTTCCTAGTCCACGGTGGAACCTATTTAATTCATTTACTAGAAATTCCAGTACTACAGATAAAAAATTTTGTTAGAATATTTGCCCTCTTAGGCCTAGCCAGATTCTCACTTGCAAGCTTTGCTTCCAATCTTGTCGCAAGGCTTATTTTGAACACATTTACTTCAGACAACGTTTCATTGACCAAATGGCAGCGGAGGTTGAAAAATAATGTTGTCATTGGTGCTAAGTGGATTCTCCCCTTTTATTCTTTCCTGTTTTCAGGTCCGTATTCATGAAGGCTCGGGCAAATACCTGCATGCCATTTAACCCTTAGGCACTTTATTTTATTTTAACTACTTCTTTTTTTTTCCTCAGTGGTAATGAGGATTGTTCTCAGGACTTTCACACTAAGTTTCACTTGCGGCCCATTTTAAAAATTATGATTATTTATTTTGAGACAAGGCCTCCCTAAGTCACCCAGGCTGGTCTCAAACTTCCTGTCCTCCTACCTCAGCCTCCCCGGAGTGTTGTAATTACAGGCCTCACCACCATGCTGGCTCCCTTAGATACTTTTAAAGGAAGAACTGGCTCCCCAGAATTCACATCAACCAGACAGAGAGGACTTGAAATCAAGCGGGACTCACGTGGGGGATGAGGCGGCAGGAGCGGACTGAGTCACTGAGGCCCATCCACTGCTGGTAGTCCGGGTAGTCCCCGCGCCTCAGGAAGTACTGGGGGCCCTGGTAGTTGGGCTGCTCATAGAGCATCCAGCAGCCGCTGTCCACGCGGATGGAGTTGCAGCGGCTGAAGTACGGCTGCAGGTTTGGGTGGTCGGTGGTGCACTCGTAGCAGCGGCCCTGGAAGCCCCGGTCCTCGTAGAAGGTGATCTGCGGGGGAAGAATAATTACAATTAAAACAATTCGCTCCCACTGGCCCCATCTCTTTTTTCCTCTAACTTGTGCCCTGCCCACCTTGCCCATGGTCACTGGAAGCAGATGGTGGGAGCCCAGTGTGGTGGAGCCAGCCAGCGGCAGCTGGCTATATAGGCGAGCGCTGCTGCGTTGGCAAGAACAGCACAAAAGGGGCCCGCGGGGGTGAGTAAGGGGATTTTTTGCATCCTTTTTACGTGCTGCATTCAGTAGCAGTGACTGCAGATCTGCCTTCATTCTCTGGTATATTCCAACGCTGTCCTGTATGAGCTGCTCTCTGCTGCTTTTATTTAGATTCTTATGTTTTCTAAATTTATCAGCAGATCAGTTTGAACTTTTGACCTGAAATTCATGTCTCTACACTATGAATCCTTTGTACCTCATGAATATTCTGGGATAAGGGGTGAAAGCTAAGCTTGTATGGAAATGCCCTCAGGATTTTAGGAGGCCAGAATTCTGAGGTAGAATGCAACAAGCCCTGACCCTCTCCTGGGATGAGAAAGGCCAATCTGTCTTAAGTTTCTGTTGTTGCTTCTTCAGGGAATTTGCTACTCCAGGGCGGCAGCAGGTCTAGATTCTGATCATGGCTGCTTTTGACTGTGCTTTCTGCTAGGCCAAATTCTGTATTGCAGGCTTACGGTCCCAGCACTTTGGGAGTTAGAGGCAAGAGAATTGCCAATGTGAGCCCCGTCTGGGCAACTCAGTGACAGCATGTCTGAAAATAAGAATACAAACAGGCTGGGGGAGCTCAGCGTGCAGACCATGGGCTCAGGCATAGCACCACACACACACACACACACACACACACACACACACACACACGCACACCCACACACAGAGACAGACAGACGTAGCTAGTAACTAAGTTCTTCCTCTGTGGGTGAACTATATGTAACTTGAAATTAGCCCATGGTAGTCAGCCGGAGATATGAATCAAGGGAGCAGTCTTTACGGTTGTGGGGCCCAGCACCTAGAAGGGCATTGGTTTATTGCTTCCATTTTCCTAATGGCGGGGAAGGCCCTGAAGTTTGCTGGGCAGGGTGTGAGTTTTGGACTCAGCCTCCTGGAAAAAAAAAGAAAGAGAGGAAAAGAAAGAAAGTAAAGAGAAATAGCCTCTGAAATTTGGAAGCAGGCCTGACACTTCCTGCTAGGACATGTTATTATACACAAATAATCTCATAGAACGACAGCTTCAACTAGGACATAGTATATGGTAGTCTGAGTCTATAATACAATGAGACAAAATAAGACCACTTCAGACAGAAGCAAAGCTAACGTGTCATCTGTAAAACACCAAGCACCCTCTCTCCTCAGGCCAAATGATCACCCGCTACTTCTTTAAAAAAAATCAATTATGCCTTTTATATGTCATTTGGTGTGGACAATCATAACTTATTTAGAAACAGGCATGTTCCTGGTTGTCCATGGCTAGAAGACATTGGCATAAATACATGCAATTAGATGTGCAATGAATGTGCTTGGCACATACTTGGCAGAAATTAGTACCAGTGATATTTCAAGGTTTCTAAAAAAATTACCCTCCACAAAGCCATTTTGTGGCTAAAAAAAATCAGAATTGAAAGGGACTTCAGAAATCAGCTGGTGATTTTCAAACACCGGTGAGCATAGAGTTACCTTGTCTGTTAAAAATCCTAATCACTGGTTCCTACCCTCTTCCAAGATTCTGCATCATTAGATCAGGATGGGACTGAGTCCTGTATGTATTTTTAATCAGCACCAAATAATTCTGGGACCAAACTTTGAGAAACACTTTAAAGTTGGTTCCTTTATTATTTTTGAAAATAAGGAAGTCAAGTGTCTTAGTGACCCCCAGGTAAGGAAGGCTTTGTTAGCAAATCTCCTGAGTCTTTACCATAGGCAGAAATGCTTCATAATTCATAACTTTGTCCCATAGAGGGTCAAGCACACAGCATGAGAGAACCATAGCAGAAATACCAGCACTTAAGGGAGAGTGCTGGGAGGAGAGGAAAAGCAATCAAGGGTTGGAAGTAGCCCCTTGTCGAGTCTCAGTTCTGTCTCAGAGCAGCAGTCTCTCAGATCTTTCTCCTTGCCTTTCATCTTCTCTGTTCCACTCACGGCCTTGCTTAGGGGCCTCATCCTGTCTCAGCTGGGTTGTCATCCCCCGCATCCTCGATTCTGCCCAGCCTTGCCTTTGTCCTTACTGTAGGTTGCCAGGACGGTAGGGTGATAAAGAAGGAAACATCTCAAGTCATTTACTCACCTGCTTAAAACACATCACTGACTCCTGTTGCCTTGAGGATCGTGATTCCTGTGCATGGCACAGATGACCCATGTCCTCTGTCTGTTGCCATACTGACTGTCTGGTCACGCTGAACTGTTATTTCCGAAAATGCATGAAGTTATTTCCCACATCAGTTTCTTTCTCTTTTCATTTTTGCCCTGAGAAATTTTAGACTTTCAAGTCTTAGCCAAGACTCAGTTCCTCTGCAAAAAATCTTCTAAATTGAATTTGAAGTTGCCGCCTGGTTTCCCAAACATCATGGTCATAAAATAATGGTAAATGGCACTGATCTAATTGTCTTGTTTAGACACCAGTTTCTCCAGATAGGTATGGGGAGCCCTATGAGGGCAAGGACTATTCCATCTTTGTTCTTGTTTCTCACTAATTAATGAATAGGCACGTAAAGGTTACTCAGTAAGTGCCTGGGAAATGAATGAATGTTGTCACATAGTCTGAAATTCATTGTTGCAATAGTCTCTGGGGCCAGTTTCAAATGTTCAGCCTGCACTGTCACCCACACTCATATCAAAGGTCACCATTTTTCACTGTCAGTGTGCAGGATGACATAGATGCTCTGAGCTTGATCTATTTAGTGGGCCTTATAACAGTGGAGAGGAATAAGCAAAAGGGGAAAACAGGGATGTTGTGTTGTCTTCTAAACCCTTCACTCTTCAGTAGTTTTAATTGTCTAATTTTTATGTCTTCTGAAATAAAAAATTAATGTTCACATAGCAGCAGCCAATCCTAGAGCTCTGCTAGTGCTGAAAGTCCAACCAACATTTGACCACCACCTCCCTGCTTCTAGCAAGGAATGTAACATTTGCATCACACATGTGCTTGGTTAAACAAGCAGAGGTCATTTGGGTGATGACCATGTAGGCCGAAGTGTCACAAGCACAGACTAGATAAGGAAATCTTTTAGTGGTATTCTTCTTGGAAAAGAATGACCATGCATTTTTTTTCTTGAAAGAAACAGGTGGTTGCAATTGTCATTTGTGTTTTGACCCGCAGAGGAAATTCATATTTCCAAGATCCAGAAGGGAGAGAAAAGGACACATGCCCACTTCAAGGATGAACCCCCTGGCAGCAGGGCAGGAAAATTGCAGAGAGCTTATGAGAACCGTTTGGGGCATAATACAGCAGTTCTTAGCATTTGTGCATTGCAATAGCTTCTGCTCTAGTTTCATTGCTTGGTGGATCTTTTATAAGGTTAAATAGGCAGGAAAACCATCATAGTTTGAAAGGGAGGAGAGGAAAAAGGAAGAAAAAGATTTATCGTGGATTTGGTATTACAAGTTAGGATGTGTCGGAAAAACTGGTGTGGATATCTAGAGTGCGGAGTTCTAGGTTGAAATGGGGTTATTTCAAATTGTTAATTTCAAAGGGATAAAAGCTAGTAGGAATTTATAGAATATTCTTCTTCCCCTTTTACTCTCTGAGGTCCCAGCATTTGCTTTAGAGGGGGAAATAATAGAATTAAGAGTTTGTGAAGAGTCTTTTCCCCAGGCAACTCCCCACTGGTGACTTTCTCTTTATGTCAGGAATAGGGAAGGACACCTCTTCTTCTGGCCTGTATTTCAGGCAGGGAAATAACCAATTTTCAAGAATAAGGACCCAATCAAGGAGATCCAGGGACTCTAAGCATTTATATTTTCCAGTTCAAGTGTGTCAGGATAATTTCCATTCCCAAAGCCTGTGATTTTATGCCTACTAGGCACCTAGTGTAAAATTCAGTACCCCAAGAAACTTTGGGTTTTCTAATTTACATTTGATATACTATTGCTGACAAATAAAGGACTCTGGGTTATGTCTTCAGGAAACACTAATGTTGGAAGTTTAAAGGTTAAAGAACTGGGATTTAAGAACAGTAAGCATCTGAGAATCATTTCCCAGGGAAGGAACCTCTGTATATTAACACGCAATAGGCTGATCATATGCCCCAGTTTTCCCAGAAGAATCCTGTTTCATGTTTCTTGTGCCAATATGGTTATTAATAGGCATCCTTTCGCTCTAAGAAATAACTCATCTTAGGCAAAGGATCATAGGCCCACTGTCTGTAGGCCACTTTAGTGCTGGATATGAAAATCCTGAGGGCCTGGGTCACGAGAAGACTATAGAGAGTGAATAGCCTTTGGGTGTGGCTGTTCACTGAGAAGAGAGGACCAAAGAAGGCCAAGAACACAGGCCCCTCAGCAGCAGACTGGACCTCCACATCATCTAAAGCAGGGATATTTGATATCAAGCTTACTATCACGCTATTATGGCAAACTTGCACTGTATCTTAATAAAACCAGCTGTGCGCATCAAGGTCGCACATGAGAGTTCATTCAGGAGAAGGAGCTCAGTCTCCGCCTGAGTCCGGATGGTGCATGGAAGGGGGAAGCACTGGTAAGAGGATGAGATGACCCTCCCGGGGGGAGGCAGGAGTTCCCAGTGAAGGGCTGCTGGGAAAAGCCTAGCCTGATCATTCTTTCTCCAGAATTCAAGAGGCACTGGATTATGCAAATGTTGGAAGAACTAAGCACACAGAGCTCCCACGTATGTCAGGTAAGGTTTGAGTGGTTCATTAGAACCTCAGTGGAGAGGGTACCTCCAATAAATTTTGACTTGAGATCATCAGTTTCATTGGTGAACTTTATGAGAAACAGCCTAAGAAACTTATTTAATTACTACAGGGTGCTTTTGAGGGTAGCTCACTCAGTGTCCTTTTCAGGACTCAAAAAAATCTTTCCTTTAGGTTTCAGTACTGGGGATGGTTAGGCTTTTGCTCCGATAGCTAGTTATTTTTTTTCGTCTTACAGACTGTGGCTGATCTTTCCTACTCTGCCGTGGCTGCTGGATCAAAATCCGGATCTTCCTTCAGCTAACAGCACTTTCTCACACAGAACTTGGATATGAACTAACTTTTTCTCTTACTTCTACCTTTCTTCTCTTACTCTTCTTTTCCCCTCTGAGCCAATTTTCTCTTTTCCTTATTTTTCATTTAGTGTGTCATAATTTTTATTAGCAGCCTTAATCCACCTTGAAACACTAAGGCAACCAAATATATGCACAGATTTCTTCAGAAATTTGTATACTTTCCTTTCCATTTGGTATTGTTGTCTGTGCACATGTCATAGCACACTTTTTCCTATTAAAGCAACACGCAGCTGCATTCTCCCACGAGCGTGTTGTTTTGACAAATGCTCTGAAATCTTCTACAAAGGAATGAATCGGCAGTGTGTTATGTTTAGATGGGAAATCCCATTGAGGAGTAAGGTGCTGGAAGTGGGACTGGGGGGAAAGAGGTGGTGGCTGTTGAAAGAAAAAGAAGTGCAGCAGGGACATAACTTGTTCCTTTCTTTATGAAGCTAAAGAGTCTAGATACTGAGAACAACTGTCCTCATCTGTCAATACTGATCAGGAGACATTGGGGACAACAAGGAGGGGTAACTTGACCTACCTCGCTGAGTACCGATTCATGATTGTAGAACTGCAAACCCTCACGAAACAGTTACAAATGGCCGTGGCTCCATTGAAAGGAAGTTTTCTTTGAGCCTACATATTTTGGTCACCAGAAGAGCACTGGTAACTATTCTGTAGGTTGTTCGCTTCTAAGTGGTTGTTTTCCATCTCAAACACGTTATATTTGGCCTGGAGCCATTATTGCTTATAAATGCTGAACAGATTAAAAGAAAGACAGGACTCTATGAGTGCCAGAATCACATGCTACATATTTTATTAGACTCTAAAAGAAAAAAATGGAGAATGCAAATACTTCAGTAAAAATCCATAACTCTTCTGAGAGAACCCACTTTGGCATTCGCAGCACCCCAGTCGAGATATCTCCTGTACTCTCCTGGCCTCAGCAGGTACTGCCGTCCCCTGTAGCTGGGCATCTCATAGAGGACCCAGCAGCCCTCCAGCACGTTCAAGGAGTGTATTTCATTGAGGTGGAAGCGGTCCTGAAGGGAGAGGCAGTCGTCTGTGAGCTCCGACATCTGTCCTCTGAAGTCATCTCTCTCATAGATCCTCATTCTGAAAGTGCCAGAGTGCTGGGGGTGACAGCAAAGGAAAAGCAAATGAACCAAAACAGAAGCGGAAGCTCCAGTCCCGGCACCTCCCTGGTGGTACCTGTGCAGGATTTCTCCGAGCCCGACTTTGCTTCCAGAAAACCGTGTGGCGGAGTGCAAGAGCTTTCTGTCCTCAATAACCCCTGCTAATGAGCGTCGGGGTTCACAGGCCAAGAGAGAAACAGCTCAGTGCTCCCCTGCCTCTCCCCACCACTCTCTAGTCCTTGGGAACTCATATCATTTTGGAGCTTGTTATTTGAGATGGTCCTTCTCAAAAGAGAAAAATGAGAATCTTTGGAAAGTTAAGTATTATTCAATACAATTATTAAAAGGAAGTATTCACAGTGAGCCATTTTTGGTAAAATCAACGTACTGTATTTCATGGAAGGTGTGGTGCATGGAACTATTAACTTTTGTGACAAGCAGGATGATGTGATTTCCTTTTTTCTACTTTTAAATTTAAGTTTCAGTTCAGATCTCAATCCATCTGACCCTACAGGTTCCTTCCTGGCCTCTGTCTCTCAGTTTATCCACTTCCCTCAGCACCAGGAGTCACCTTTATAAGCTTTGTTTTGAAAACATGGTGTCTTATGCCTCTCATATGTCACTCTTCCAAGAATCCTGCCATTACTGCCTAGAAAATCCTGAATCTCAAATTTCAGTTTTGGATTCTGGCCTTTGCTACAACTTATACTGCTAAGTGAGGTAATATGTCCTGTTCCCAACATTAAAATAAGAACCACAGAAAATGTGGTCCTATCTTCTCTGGGAAGAATAAGCAAAGAGGAAACCAAGGTCAAACAAGCTGAACTATCTTTAGCCAATGGCTGAATGGTTCCAGACTGTATTTATACATTTTCATAGACTGGATTTCTGACTTCCGTACCTTGGAACGAACACTAAGACATCATGATTTGACCAAACGGTAAATTCAATTTCTCTATATCTTGTTGTTGTTGTTGTTTACTGAGGATTGAACGCAGACCCTTCGCATGGAACTACACACCCAGCCAATTTTTGAAATTTTAAGTTTGAGGCAAGGTCTTGCTAAATCATGTAGGCTGGGATAGGATTTGCCACTCTCATGCCTCAGCCTCCCAAAAGTGCTGGGATTACAGGCCTGCATCACCAGGCTTTAAAAGAATAAAGACTTTGTTCTCTGTTTTTTATTATTATTAAATATAAAGTTTAAAATCTGGAAATGTAATTTTTAAAAAGCCACAAGAGTCCATGAGGAAACAAGAATCCTCATTGCAGATGCCTTTCCAAGTCGGATGGCGTCTCTGGGAGCGGCTCCCACCCCCTGCTGACTGGTTGAACCAGAGGCAGTTAGCTTAAAATAATGTTTTTGTTTGCTTGTGGGGTTGTTGATGGAACTCAGCGCTACAAGCCTACCGCCTCAGCTATGTCGCTGAACTTCACGCCCAGCCCCTAAGACAATGCCTTTAAGTAGTTAAGCACTCTTACCTGGGGGATGAGGCGGCAGGAGCGGATGGAGTCGCTGAGGCCCATCCACTGCTGGTAGTCCGGGTAGTCCCCGCGCCGCAGGAAGTACTGGTGGCCCTGGTAATTGGGGCGCTCATAGAGCATCCAGCAGCCGCTGTCCACGCGGATGGAGTTGCAGCGGCTGAAGTAGGTCTGCAGGTTGGGGCAGTCGGTGGTGCACTCGTAGCAGCGGCCCTGGAAGCCCCGGTCCTCGTAGAAGGTGATCTGCAGAGGAAGACGCCAAACGTGAGCGATTTGCCCCCACCGAGGCCGCTGCTCTAGGCCGCCCGTCAGGCACAGGTGCCCAGGCCTTACCTTTCCCATGCTGGAGAGAGTTCGCAGGAGATGGTGTGCCAGTTCTGTGTGGCACTGGGGGAAGGCCGCTGTATATATAGCAGCCCTGACTGCTGCCTCCACAGGAAATCACACAAAAGGGCCCATTCCAGTGAGTTAGGGGATTTGCAGCTCCCCGCCCTCCCTCCCCCGACACTGGGGTTGGCTGAATGGTTGACTCTCATTCTTTCTGGTAGGTTCGGGGTTGCTCTAATTCACTAAAGCTGTTGTTGCTACCAAAGTGAAAAGAGTCTTTACTCTTTTAGTGGAGCAAATGGGAGAGCAAAAACGCTCTCCCTACGCTTTCTCTTTATAGCTTACTCTGCTCGATTGGCTTCTCAAAGGTATGTGAACTTAGACACGGGTTCTGCCCAGGGACAGGTGACCTCCTTTTGTCGTTGACAACTTTTTTTTTTTTACAAACCGTAATTTAAATAGTAATAAATCTGAAGGAAGGAGGAGTGAGATAAGTAATCTGTGAAAATGCTTTGAAAAGTATAACGTTTAATCCAAGTTCTAGATGCTATGATATGGTCCGCAATGTGTTATTTGGGGGTTACCATGAGTAAGATTGTTACTTGGAAGGATCTTGGAGGCCAGGGAGTGTCTCTTGCCCCAGACCCCCACACCTGAGGTCTCACACAGTGGGCCCTCAACAGTGGCTCATAGGGAAGAAAAGCTACCCATAGTTGTGGCCTTTCTCACCTCCCTGGGAGCCTAAGTCCTTCCCTCTGCTGGTGGCTGCCTACGGATGCCCTGCTGTTTTCAGCCTCCTATGATCTTTCTTCCCCATTGGCTGCTTGGTGAGGATGGTTAAGTGGTGGAAGGTGTAATGCAGAAGCCTCTGGTGCCACACTGCCCGTTCTTCAGACTTGAAATGTCAGACTGCATCCAGGCCACACTGCAGGGCTTCCTGAGGGCGAGTCTCTCACAGCGCATGTGGCTTGAGACCCCTGGGATCTCTGACACAGTTCTCAAGTGTTCATGTAATCAAGGCAGTTTTGAAAATAGTTTTTAAATGCCATTTGTCTTTTCCACTATTTTTTCACGAATGTGAAGCAACATTTTTTTCCCTAGAGGCACATGACACTAAAGAGTTTTGTAAAAATATTAAACAATGCAAGTGTTTTCATAAATGTTGGGGGTTTTGAAAATGTGCTAATTATTCATAGACCTAGTTATATTTGAATTACTAGGTTTCCTAATCAAGGCCTTTCAGGTCAAGAAAGGCCAACCCATCCCTGGAATCCATGTGGATTTTCATAGGGACGAGTTATTGTCCCTTCTAAGGTAGAAGAGATCCTGGTACTCAGCTTCCCATCAAGTGGCTGATTGAACTTGTCAAGGGGTGAGACAACACTGAGGCTAACCATCAGTCTGTCTAGCTGGTAGTTGGACATTCTCCAGTGGTAGGAACTCAATTAGCCCAGTAAGCAGGAGCCAATGCACAGCCATCACCTCCGCCACCATCAACACTCTGGTTATGAGCTAACTGTGCCAGAACAAGGGTGGTTAATGACTGAGGTTGCCTGATAGTAAATGACCAAATTGTTCTGCCTGCTTGATTATAGAATGTCCCATCCATGGTGTTCTGCAACAGGCCTTAGTATGGGATGCAATTGGCTTCATACTCTGTGCCCACTTCCACATCTCCATATATGTGCCTCTACCTCTGATCTTCATGTCCTTAACTGTCCACTCTGTCCCCTACTTAGACCTAGACCAACTCACCACATCATGCATCCATGCTTTATGATTCTATATATGTATCTTGAACTTAGGCTACTTTTCTTTGTGCACAAAGAGGGTGACCAGGTATATTTTCTAAATGTATCCTGTTAGAAGATTGTCCCTCACTGATATTTTTAGGGCCACTCCAGTGCGAACTGTCATCATTCAGCTCTTCTCCAGCTTTGGCTTGTACTTATATTCCAAGCCCACCCATTAGTGAAACAAGCTCACCCCCAACTTTTCCTCTTCCCTTGTAAATGGCCATAATTTTCCCGGGTTGCCGAGGTACGTCTGAGCTGAAAGTGATCTAGGGCAATGGTGGTGACTGCAATCAATCCCACAGAGACTGCTAGAGCTAGCTTGAACCGAGTAAACAGGACTGGGGCTCTGTGCCCTTGCATTGCCCAGCAATTTGGTGTGACCTCCACTGTAAAGAAGTATAAACTTGGGCAAAGGAATTCCGTTGGCAAAAGGAAATTCCTTGAAACAGATTTTAGCTGTCATGTACACTGTATAGAAGATCCAATGTATACAATGTCATTCATAGGGAGGTATTTTAGTATGATGATAAAATATCACCGAGTGAGCATTAATCTGATTTAAAATCACCCAAATTTTTATCTATACTATGATTAAATGATTTAAGACACACCCAGACACATCTTTTAAGTCACACGAATTCTCTCAGCCTCTGGTTCTTTTGCATAGAGAGGTCATAAACCTATGAAGGAAAGTATCAGGAACACAAAATCAGAATTTATTAAATTCTAATAGAAGGAATTCATGATTCAACGTGTCTCAGCAGCAATTTTAACTTTTTGTAAAGAGCCCACCTTCGCTTTTGTCTTCACCAGTGGTGGATGCTGTTTTCTTTTGAACCTCAGAGCTATTGCCTCCTCTACCGACATGTACCTCACAGTTGATCCAAGGTCTTTTATGGATCTGGGGGAGGTGGAGGATGTCCTTGACAGGAAGTCATGCTGATATGAGAATTGTCTTCTGACAGCTCAAACATGTGGCCTTTGTTGATATCTGGTACAGCTTTATTCCTCAGGAACTGGTTGGCTGTGATGAAAAATAGATGAAAAAAATGATGCGTATTCAAGTTATTATGGCTTTTTCGTATTTCTTATAATTTTAAAAGCCTAAGTGAAGATATTTGTTTACCAATTAAGTTACAAAATTCTGACAGCCTGCCTTTGACCTGTCATACGTATGTCCATTGTAATTCAAGGAGTAGGACTGCCCCTGATGGCCTGGGGCTTTCACCGTGGTCCTGCAATTACGTAGTTACTTTCTCCCCACTCCCCATGGACTGGAGTTTTCTCTTCTAGCAGAGAGAAGGGCTCTAGTTTCCTATGGTGCCCAAGAATCCCAGCTAAGACACAGTTCCCAGGTGCAAGGTAGCTGGTATTTCCAGATAACTCCCATATATAGTTCATAGTCCCCCCAATTTAGGAAGCTTGACTTACGTTACTGCACACAAAAAAAAGCCCACAGTGGGCAGAGAATTCTGTATTAGAACACAACTCACACAGCATCCAGCAGATACCTAGACCCTTATGTAACTCTCCCTGAGATAATTAAAGACTGTGGTAGTTAGAGGTGACTCTGGCCTATTTTTAGGAAACCTATACTATGTGATATTGTAGAATTTATCACAAGTTCTTACAAATCCAGTGGCAGTAGTAAAGGAGCCCTGGGACAAACAATTACACTACTACACATGGAGGCTCAAATGAAACATGTAGAAATGAAAGTCCAAGGAGTGAATGAGGGAGTTAGTCTGATTGGGTAAATCTAAATTGTTAGAAATGTCTGTGCCTCTAAAAAGCGGCCTACACTTAGGTCCTCTCTGTATATAGCCAGCTTCTAATGTTGGAGGATCAGGTATCTGGGATGAGGAGGGAAAGGAAGCAAATGACGCCTTCAGGTCCTATACCATTGGATTGATGGTATGTCAACATTTAAAAATAACACCACCTGGACCCTGTGTGTCCCATGGTCTTGCTTTCAGACTGCTTTTCTCTAAACTTTGATTTGAAAAGAGATTAGACTCAATTCCAACTTCAACATAGACAAGTGGAAATTTATAACCAAGGAGGAGGGTGGGGATTCTCTGGATGAAAATTACTAATAAACGTTGAGGATAAAGGATTTCTAGCTACATGGATTTAATGGGATTATTATTGAAGGCAGGCCAGGTAGTCAGATACCACAAGTGGAAATTATCACTAACTGACGCAGCGGGTTAATTAGCTTTCCATGGCTGGGCCACAATTATGACACTCTGAACTCAAAAGCAAACAGGTTTAATTTGGCACATGGCTTCAGGGAATTGAGTCCCTGGTAAGCTAACTCCAAAGCAGGAACATCAGGGGGAAAGGGCATGGCAGAGCAAAGCTGTTCAGTTCATAGTGGCTGGGAGGCAGCCAGAGAGGAAGGACACCAGGGAGCAGATACAGTATCCAAAGTTATGCTTCCATGGTACATCCAGACCCAGAAAAAGCTAGCCTTACTCACCTGCTAGTGTTAGTCCAACCAAGGTGACATATCGTGATTAATACTCACAGCAGTGTTCTTCCTCAAACTGAATTCTGTAAGGACAGAGAGGGAAGCCCTGGGCTAGACCAAATCAAACAGAGAACTCAAAGGGGCTTGACTCAAGTTTTTGTCTTGTAAATGTTCAGTAAATGCTAGATGATAATACTAATATATCCTGATACATCAATTAGTAACATGAGCTTTGACATCATAATGTCTGCCTTTTTGCTTATGGTATGGAGACTAAATGTGATCGGTGGATAATTTCACACCTAGGATTGTGACACTTTGACTTAATGGGCATAAATTTCTCTGGTCATTTTGCCATCACAAATGATAACTATGTGTCTGTGTGTGTTCTTGAGCAAGGCTCTAAAGAGAGGAGGCACATGCAAGGACTGTGCATTGGGGTAGATGGGCTCTCTGAAGTGCATGCCCTCCTGGTCTGTGTATCTGCCCCCGCAGGACAGCCAGCACGGGTGGTGGTGCAGGGTGGGGCGGTGATGCCCTCAGGGCCTGTGCCCCTGGCTTGGTGGAGAAGCCAGCACCAGGTTGCTGTGGCTGAGGCCGGACTGCAGGTTGAAGACATAGTGGTTGTACGAGCAGCAGGTGATCTTCAATGGAACATGCCGAAAGGCAGGAAAATCCCCGTGACGATGTGTCACCATGAGCTTATGACGAGCCCCTGTGCTAAACACATCTCCCTGAGCTGGGAGACTGAATTCAGAAGCCAGCTTTGCTCATCAGCTGTACAGAGGATTAGGAGTGTGTGCGTGCGTGTGTGCGTATGTGTGTGTGTGCGCGCATGTGTGTGTGTTAATTTGTTCATTGTGTGATAGATGCATAGTCTTTCTATTAAGATGCTTTAGAAATCTTTTAAGCAGCACGAGAAAGGAAGGTCAATGCATAACAAAACAAGTGTGAGAAGTTTCTCATTCTCCATGTCTTATTGAATTCAGATTCAGGCAACATCTTCAGTCCCTTAATCCCCCTACGGTCTAGGACAGAGGTGGCTGGTGATACAAAGAAAAGTAACAAAGTGTGTTTTGCATAGCCAAGACCTAGTGCTTCTTTCCACTAGCCCAACCATTTTCTAAAATGCAAGAAACTGGCTGAGAATCTTTCGTTATTTTCCTTCGCAAGAAGGCTTTTGAATACGTTCTTGTCCCCTTTTCACTCTCATTCTCTCAGCCCACCTGTCACTTCTCTGTGTGTCAGCCTTTGTGGGTGAGTTCTGAGGCCTTAACTCAACAGACGTGGTTATGCTCTTGCCTGCCTTACTGCCCTCCATTCCCTCAGGGAAAACTCCACATTGCTGTTCCACAAGCTCACTAAGCCTCGGGCTTACTGTTACTTCCCTTCAGTTACCAAGGACTGGACAGAACTGGAGGGCATCAGAAAAGGAAATGTGGTAGAGTAGGGAGTTGGGGAAAGTGGGTGTCTGAACATGTGTGTGGCTTTTAGGTTTTTTTGAACTTCTGTATGGGGCGACCTCATGTGGGGGAGTCATTGTTTTCCCGAATGGAATAGAAATCATCAGTGAGTTAGTTGTTCTTTGTGTTTCCAGAGCTCTATTTATCTACTTTCTTAATTAATAAATAATTATAGAGGAAGAAGAAATATGATGTGGCCCTTATCCTTGATCTTATTATCATGTTGAAGAGACTAAGGAAATCCAGAAAGGTGCACACGCATAGTGATTGGAGGAGCTAGGAATTGAGCTCCCAAGACTTAAGCTAATTCCTCTCCATAATATACCCGTGGCTAGTTCTAGATGCTATCTTTTCAGATGTGCATATCTTATATCTTTCTAAATTATACATGTTTCATAATAGGTCCAGTGTTGCACATTTTTGAATATCCACAAATCCTAGCATCTGAGTAGCCTGCTTCATTCTTATCAACCCTGAGAAATGTTTTAACAGTGTCTCCAGTAAATTCTAGTGATTTGAACCGTTGGCTGGTTTCTTCAGCCTTTCTACCAGATATTAGCAGTTCAGCAACTACAAATGGCTCTAATTCTAGTTTCACTTGTTTGTGTGATTTGAACTGTCAAAATGACGCTAAAAATGTTCTCATTCTCATAAGTTAGAGACTTTTTAGAAAACAACTGTCTTATTTACTTAATTGTTGAGAAGGAATATCTGACATTCACAATTTAGGAGAAAAGATTTATTTTAGCTCACAGTTTTAGGTCACAGTCTGCACGTGGGCAGCCAGCAGTGTGAACACCCACAATGGGGGCATAGCTGGAGAGCTCTGGGAGGAGAACTACCTTTCCGGCACTGCCCCAGGGAGCTGCCCTTCCAGATCAAGCCCTGAGCAACTGCCCCTTCATAACAGCTTCCAAATATATGGGGCTTTGGAGAGCACTCCAGATCCAAACCATAAGAGCAAATTGCATGCTCTGTCCTTGTCTGTGTGACATCCATGCATATAGCTCATCCATGTACATAGCATAACTGTGATAGAACTCAAGGGATGATGACTTCCAATGTGTATTTAACCTCTATTATAAGCAGACACTTACAGAGAATGTTTGGTTTATTTCTCATGGGAATATGAAGGTGGAAAACTGAAGCTAGGTAGAATACAGAGCGTGTTGAAATCACCCATTCACTAGGTGGTCAAGCCAGAGTCAAAATCCATGGTCTTCAAAGCCTGCACAATGTACTCCACGTTGAAATCTAGTAGACCCCTAGAGCTGGAAGGAAACATGGAGTTCATCTGGCCCACACCCCTCATTTTATACAGAAGGAAACTTGTGCCTAGTAAGCTTTACTAGGTAAAATTCAGTTTTCTACAAGTTTCAGTTCATACGGATGAAAACAAAACAAAACTTCAAGTTAATAAAATGTTTTCAGTGATTCATGTCACCTAGTTTTTCCTTTTTATTAAAATAGAGTCCCTAAGTTGTTAGTCACTGAATTAGAGGACAATACACAGTGGATTAAGTTGGCTGGCAGCAAACCTGAAAAATTTCCTACATTTTACTATTGGCTAGGGTCACCAGCGTTTGATAATATGTGCATCTTTTATTTATAATTAGTCCCACATATTCCTTCAACTGGAAGGGATATAGTTTCAAAAGAATCCTCTTTATTCAGTAAGTTTTTAGGGAGTTTTTTTTAAACTAGCTTTCTTGAGATATAATTTACATAACATACATTTTACCCATTTAAAGCGCACTGTGTAGTGTTCCAGTGTATTCACAGATGTGTGCTGTCATGTCCACAGTGTAGTTCCTCAACTCTGCACTCCAGCGATCACTCCTTATCCATCTATCCTCATCCTTAGGCAGCCATTTGTCCACTTCCTATCTCTACAGATTTGCCTGTTATGGGTATTTCATATCAGTGGAATTACATAATGGCCTTCTGTGACCGATTACTTTGACTTCACATATCGATTTCAAGGTTCACCCATGCTATAGCATGTATGGGTGGCATATTCCTTTAAATGGCTAAATGATGCAGAACTGTGTGTATAGATCCCATTTTGCTTGTTCACTGGTTCATTAACATTTGGACATTTGAGTAGTTTCTACTTTTTGTCTAATGTGGATAGTGTTGCTGGGAAGATTCATGTAGAAGTTTGTGTTTGAAAATCTGTTTTCAGTTCCTGTGATGGTCTGCTTGTGAGTGGAATCTCTAGGTCATAAGGTAACTGTTAACTTATTGAGAATTTCTCAAACTGATTGCCACAGAGACTGTACCATTTCACATTCCCACCAATTTGTGAGGGCTTTGAGTTTTTCCATATTCTCACCTGCATTTATTGTTTTTTGTTTTGGGGGTTGAAAAAAATTAAGGTAGCCAACCTAATAGACATTAATAGTATCACATTTTGGTTTTGACTTAAATTATTCTAGTAACTAATGACTAATTGAGCATATTTTCACTTATTTGTTGACATTTGTAGGTCTTTTTTGGAAAAAGGAATATTCAAATCCTTAGCCTATTTTTCAATTGGATAATTTTTTTGTTGTTGAGTTGTAAAAGTTCTTTAGATATTCTGGGTTCTACAGTCTTATTGGATATAGGATTTGTGAATATTTTGTTTCATCACATAAGCTGTCTTTTCACTTGGTAGTGTCTTCTGATGCATAAAAATTTTAGTTTTGGTAAAGTTCTTTTTCTTTTGTTGTCTGTGTTTTTGGTATCATATTTAAGAAATCATTGTCTTATTAAAGATCACAGAGATGCATGGATGTTTTATCCTAAGAAATTTATGATTTGAGTTTTTATGTTCAGGACTTAGGTAATTTTGAATTAATTTTTGCACATGGTGTGACTTAGGGATCCAGCTTCATATTATGCATGTGGATTTCCAGTTGTCTCAGCACTATTGGTTAAAAAGAATGTTCTTTCCTCATTAGCACCTTTGTCAAAATGTGGTTGAGCATAGACACCCAAGTTCATTTCTGCACTGTAAATTCTATTTCGTTTATCTATAGTTTATCCTTATGCCAGCGCAGAATTCTCTTGATTACTATTGTTCTGTGGTAAATTTTGAAATTAACAATTTAAAGTTCACAAAATCTATTCACAATCTTTTCCCATCTTTTTGTCATAATTATTATGAGATTTAGTTAGGTAGAAAATTATTTGTAGTTTTCAATAAGCTAGCTAGACCAAAAGAAGATTAAGAAGTATTTGCCGAAAGATACAAGCAAGAAAGTGGGGTAACCAACCCTCTTAGTTTCTCTGAAATTGGGGGGCATCCTGGAATGAAAGACTTTAGTGCTAACACGGGAAGAATCCAGGAAAGCTGGCCTGAGTTGGTCGCTAGCAAAGAAATCCGTCTAAGACACAGTTTAGCATTCTCCAACTGCCAATGACCTGATCAAGCTGGTTTGACTTTCTCTACTTTGGAAAATTCTCCTTAAAATCCTTTTTAATGCATTTTGTGCCTAATTTTATCTAAGGCATCGGCTTCCCTATCCCTCAAGCCACTCCTTGTCTTTGGGGATCTCAGCCACGGTGAGGTCTGTATTTTCTCTTTTTTTGTGGGCCCTAAAAGCTGATCATTGTGTTCACTTTTCCTGATTCCTTCAGTCTACAGGCTGTGGAAGGCAGCTACAGTCTCCTTTGTCGTGATAGGATTGGGTGCCAACAGGAAGTATGTGGGCATTCAAGACACCTTGCAGGTAAGCTGTCTAGGGTCACCACTGACTAGAGTTCAGTTATTATGTAAAGATGAGCAAGAGCCACTCAGTTGCCAGCAAGACAATTTGTGTATTTATTGCATCTCCGCACAGATCAGAATAAGAAAGGCACAGCCTAGTAAGCATCGATGACCCGCCTCAGAGAGCCAACTTTGGCGTCCACGGCGCCCCAGTCGTGGTACCGCCTGTAGTCTCCCGGCCTCAGCAGGTACTGCCGCCCCCGGTAGTTGGGCATCTCGTAGAGGACCCAGCAGCCCTCCAGCACGTGCAGGGAGTAGATCTCGTTGACACGGAAGCGATCGTGGATGCAGGGGCAGTCTTCGGAGAGCTCGGACACAAGGCCGCGGTAGTCATCTCTTTCGTACAGCCTTATCCTGTGAGAGCTGGTCTGTTGTGACAATAAACAAAAGGGACAAAATAAAGGATATGCATGCTGGGGTCAACAAGAGTGACACAGTCAGCCTGTGTGATCATGAAGCATAATCATGAAGCGCGTTTAAGAATATCCTGAAAAATTGTTCTCCCCTAATCCTAATCCTCCTTATGTTGTCCTTCTAACAAATGAGAAGAAAGGAAACAAAGCTGATCTAACCAGGGAACTGTGGGTCTCGGGGGAAGGAACAAGCAGTAAAATATAAGGAATAAAAGTGCTTCCTGTCTCCCAGCCACCCGCCAGCAGTCGGGCCTACAAACTGCAGAGGGGGTTTTAGCTCCCAGTTCTGTGATGACACCGTGTAACTGCATCTCACCGCTTGTTTCTAAGTCACTTTTTGCACTCACACTGAGCAACGATTCATCGCTGCTCAGTCCACGTAGCTTTTAAAATGACATTTTGCCGAAACATTTAAATCATTGGAGTCTCTTGCTCCAAAGAAATGTCTATTTTATTTATATCTCTTTATGCCTGTCTAAATTTTTCTAGGCTGTTTGATTTTAGTTACAGAATCTGATTGCCCCTCTGATAATTTGGTGTCTCCAGAAAGTATAAACACATGCTCCACAAGACTGAAAAACGTGAAGCGATGTCCCATGAAATCCTAATCAATATCTACTTCTGCGCCTTGTAAGAAACTTAGTTGATGATTACTGCTTTTTTTTCTTTCTTTATTGGACCAGAGATGATTGAGTCCAGGGCCTTCATACTGAACTACATCTCCAGTCCATTTTTCTAGTCTTTTTTCTTTTAATTTTAACACAGGGTGCTAAGTACCTGAGTTTGACTCCCGAGCACCACAAAAGCCAGGTGTGGTGGTGCATGCCTGTCATCCCAGCACTCGGGAGGCTGGGGCAGGAGGATTGTGGTGAGTTCAAGGGCAGCCTGGACTCCAGAGTGAGATCCTATCTCAATATATATATATATATATATATATATATATATATATATATATATATATATATATATATATATGTATGTATATGTATATATATTCCTCCTGCCTAAGCTTCCCAGAATCCTGAGATTAGAGGCCTATGCCACTGGGCCCAACTGATAATTCCTCTTGGAAAGCACAAAGCTACACAACCTGACATGCAGTGTTCTAAGTTCTAGATCAGTACTTTAAGTACGGTGGGGGTAATCATCAGTGTTGTCAGAATATGTCCTACGTGTTCTCCCCTGATCTGTTCTTTTGTCATTAAACATAATTGTCTAGATGACCTTTCTATTTTTTCCAAACAAGGTAATTTTGATTTAGAAATTAGAGGTTTCCCAGGTGCTACTAAGTTTAACATAACTATTTAGTTTTTATTTATTTTAAAATTTACAGATAAATTTGTGCACATGCACGTGTTTGGAAGTATATGCTTTATACATGGTGGATCACTTAAAAATCTCTAATTAGTACAAGTAACTATGTACCTTACAAGTTATGACTGCATGATGAGAGCACTTAGCATCCTCTTTTGTCTAGATGTGACGATGGACATTGGATCTCTGAACTTCTCTCATCTTACTGAGAGTGTGCATCCCTTGAGCACGTCACCATCTTCCCTTCCCCAGCTGGCTCAGTCTCAAGTAAGCCTTGTTCCCTTCTATTTCTATAAGATCAACTGTTTTAGATTCCGCCTGAGTGAGCTCATGTGCTGCTAGCCTTTCTGATCCCTCCAGGTTCGCCTGTGTCGTTGCACATGAGACACAATGGTCTTGTTTTTATGGCTGAAGAACATACAGCTATTCAGCTCAGTGCAATTTTAAAGGTTATAGTGCAGTGATTTCTTATGCCCTAAAACAATGTTGATGCATTTAAGAAAAATCGAGATGATTGTTTACATTTTTTTTGGTGTGTGGTACTGGAGGTCCTCCCCAGGGCCTTCACACTAAGTTATGTCCCTAGCCCATTTCTAGCTTTGATTGTGAGACGGGTTCTTCGTAAGTCCCTCGTTGCCCAGGGTGGGCTCGACCTTGCAATCCTCCCTGAGTTCTACAGCTAGAGGCCTGCACCACCAGGTCCAGCTTTGTTCACATTTTTAAAAGATGTCTAGAGGTCAGGCCTTGATATCCGTACTGTGTTGTCCTTGCTTTGAAGCTTGTGGGGAAACCCTCACAAACAGGACCTAATGGCCACCAATCCCCCATGCTCGCCCATCAGTCAAGAGGAAACAAAACTCACATAAGGAATTGCCCGGCAGGAGCGGATGGAGTCGCTGAAGCCCATCCACTGCTGGTAGTCGGGGTAGTCCCCGCGCCGCAGGAAGTACTGGTAGCCCTGGTAATTGGGGCGCTCATAGAGCATCCAGCAGCCGCTGTCCACGCGGATGGAGTTGCAGCGGCTGAAGTAGGTCTGCAGGTTGGGGCAGTCGGTGGTGCACTCATAGCAGCGGCCTTGGAAGCCCCGGTCCTCGTAGAAAGTGATCTGCAGTGGAAAACAAAGCAACAGCAGATGGTCAGCTGGAAGGTACACCCTCCACAGAGTGGACGCTCCGTAGTTAAGGTGCGGCACCTCTTTTGGCTCACCTTCCCCATAGCTGTTGGCAGCGGATGATCAGCGTCCAGTGTGATGGGGACAGGAGTGGCAGCTGATATATATAGCCGGATGGCTGCTGTGTTGGCAAGAACAACACAAAAGGGACCTGGGGGGTAATGCGTAAGGGGATTTCTGTGTCCTCTCTGTTTTTTTTTTTTTTTAAATTTGGGATCATGGGGCAGGGGGTTCTCATTCTCTCTGGCATTTTCGAGTCGTCTCACTAGCTCCAGTGAAAGGAATTAAAGTCAGCAGAGCCATTATGACCTTGGAGACAAAGGGCGCACTTCTCAGCCTATGCAGTTCTCTAGAAATACATCACAGCGTTTGCAGTGTTTGCCTATAGAAACTGCTGAGATGGAGGTTGGTGGTTCTGCGAGAGGGAGCCCGTGAGAATCATGAGTTCCAGGAGGATGTGCGATGCAGAGGGGTGACAAAAATCCCGAACAAACGAAAAACACTCTACTTGAGAGACAATTTCTGATCAGTGTATTAAGGCTTTGACTTTTAAAAACTCATGCATGTTTAGGATGAAAAGATTAGGTCTGTGTATACATTAGTTGTCAATCATAGTTACCAATACATGGCAAGGTTTATATGTTCTAATTTTTTGGCTTTCTTTCTTGTTACCGGTTTCTGTTTCCTTTTCTATTATAAATATATTACTTCATGTGATGGAAAAATTATAAGATCAATTTTTAAGTGTATGGGTTTGAGTTAATGGTGGAAAGCATTTTCTGGAGATACTTTTATTTTGTCAAGCTATTAAACACTTCTCCTTGAGGTGCAAGTAAAGAAGTGTCCTAAGATTCTGAGACACTCAAAGAGCAGGAAAATGCACCAGATCCTTTCACCGCCCTCCAGGCGCCACCCTTCTGTTGCTTTTTGTTTTTAAAAGCAGTGCTATGATTGGTTTTCCTTCACCTGAACGCCCCTGTTTCATTGAGGCCAGGTGGGCGCCTGAGCCATTTTGCTTTTGCTGCCAGCCTACTGATTTAGAAGTACTCTTTAGGTACGGAGCCAGAAAGGGTGACCCAGACTTCAGGTGGTCGTTGGTCACCCCATCCCAGGCATATGCGGGATAATGAAATCTAACTCTTTGTGCTTCAGATCCAGGGGGGAATCTAAAAGGACGCCCAACTCCAGCTGGGGATGCGTTCACAGCGCTGCGTGTGGGAGTCCTTAGGCAGCGCTCACAGCAAACGTGTAGATGGTGAAAGGAGAGGTAGCAAGAGCCACAATAAAAACAAATGTTGTTCCCTAACTAACAGAGCTAGCAAGGGAAAATGGGACAACGTCCTAGGCAGCAAGGCTCCTCAGGGATCCCGGGTCAGCGATCCCCTTCTCTGTTTGCCTCCTAGCTGTGAGTTTCCTGGTAAATCTTGGGCATAACTGTCATCATGACTCTTGTGCAAGAGATTACAGTCTTGTCAACCACAGTCCCTTAAGGGATGCCGCCACCATTTACAACAGAGGCCAATAAACCCACAAGTATTTTTGCATACACTAATGAAATGGTTCTTTAGAAAGATGGCACTCCCAGTCCCTAAGAAAGGCACAATCTGTGCTGGTGTTCATTTGATCAAGTTATTGTTACAAATGTCGGTAGGCTAAGCTATGCACCTAATCAGCTTTGGAAAGGCACTAAAAGAGTCAGGAGAAAATGCTCAACTTCATTGTAAACCTTAAATTTTGCACTTATACATATCAATAAAATGGGGAAAAAATAAAATGAATATGTTCAAAAAAAGAATCAGGAGAACATTTTCTTTTTCTAGTTGTGATATTCCACCGAGAGAAAACTTGCAGCCCTTTTTCTTTTAATGTTTTATTGAAATGATTTGATGTTTTTCTATTTGAGAACACAATAAAGGCAATCAATGACAGATTAACTTTCTTTTTGACTAAATTTTTGGAAAACTGCCTCCTACTTCACCACTGTGATATTCTGTGGTAAGCATTAAGCCAGTCTGCCTGCTCTGGTAAAGAAATGTTGTATGCTTTCTGAATTTTTTTAATAGTCTTCCAGTCACAATGAAGTAGCACAAAAGAAACACTTTTTTCCTTTCACCAAAGTGGACTTTGCAGTATTTTTCTAAGAGAAGAAAACTCAACATCAAAAATCACGTTCAATGCAGTTTGCATCAAAAGCTCACTGTAAACAAAAATGTGCTGGCAGTTGCCGTTCTAAGATGATGTGTCTCATCTGCTCTCAGAGGCTCAATTAGGATATTTCACAGTTCAAGCCCAAGTTTCTAAGTGACCTGCAAAATGAAAGGATTATTTTGGTATTAAGCACATCAATATCACATGGACACAGACACTCACCTTCAACCTATAGGAAGCTAAGTTCAGATACCATGTACTGACAAAGATGGAGTAGATACATAATAAAAGAATCGCTGTGGAACTTTTCTGACAGATTTAGAGATTAAGCTTTACTTCTGAACTAAATACAAGGTGACTGCACACTAGATCCTGTTACAGAAGGGAAAAAATATCTTAGAAATACATGTTAAAGTCAATAGACAAAATTGCTGTATAGATGGTAGGTCAGGTAAAAGTACCCATGGGAGATGTTCTGGAGTTGATAACTGTGCTGTGATTATTTAAGAGAATGACTTTGTTCTTATAAAATATAAACTGAGGTATACAAGGCTAAGAACAGGGTATACAACACTTCCAATGACTCAGAAAAGATTCTATGCCTGTATACATACAGATATGAGAGAGAGAGAAACAGCGAAGCTCATGGAACAAAGCATGAGCTATTAATGAATTCAGAAACATGTGAGTTCTTTGTGCTATTTTTATAAATTTTCTGTAAGCTTGCTATTTCTCCGTAAACTTGAAATTAGCCCCACATATCATCTCACTCACTTCAATATAAATAAAAGCTATACTTCTTTCAGCTAATAATAAATAAAAGCTGTGCCTCTTTTGACTCACCTTACCCAAAGCAAATTGCTTTGCAGCTCCTTAGTAGTTATGTGTTGGAATTGTTGCATGGTATTTTAAATTTTGTATAATTGCTTTTAATTTAAGCTAATATTGTCCTCTCTATGTTTCATTTCCTCCTGTGACATTTTGAGTTCTTCAGGAGCATGCATAAGGGGAACAGTTGTGTCAGTGTCTGCTATGACATATCTCTCAGCCCTCCTAGCTGTGCGTGTGTGTGTGTGTGTGTGTGTGTGTGTGTGTGTGTGACTCGTTTTCTCCTAGAAATGACCTTATAGGTAGGTACTATCAGAACTTTTCTTTTAAAGAGGAGAAACTAAAGAATAGAGAGGTTAAGTAGCTCATCTAAGCTATTAAACAGGGAGGCTGAATTCATGTATTTGAACTCTTTGGTATGGTCCTGTCCATTTCATGTTGATTCCTTAGTCACACTGACAGTTTCCTAGGAAGTGATATTGCTCATACCCATTTTAATTACTTATGGGCTACAAGTACTAATGCGATAAAAAGAAAACTTCACCAAGCCTTTTCAGAATATCTGGATTTAAAAAATGATTTTCTCTTAGTCTATGAAGACATTTAGTGACTGAAAAGGAATAGAAAATTCTGAATAATTCATTGTTTTCTCATTGTTTTCATTGAATTCTGAATAATTCATTGTTTTACTTTGAAATTAAAATTTTTTTTCAGCTAAAAGATAAGATATAATGCTCACAAGCCACAGAGGAAACTCTTGAGAGTCCCAAATATAAAATCAAAACCTTCACCAAACAACACATTAAAAAAGCATATTTTGTGTTCTTTTGTTATGATTTAGGTTTGGTGGAATGTCTCCCAAAATCCTCATCTGTATGGAAGGTGATTCAATCATGGGGTCAATCCACTTATTTCCTATACTCCTAAGAGATGGGGCCTGGTTAGAAGGGGTAGGTCACTGGGATACAACCTGGAAGAATATACCTCCCTCACTATCTTTGCCTCTCACACTCTCTGCTTCCTGTTGCCATGCCCTGAACAGCCTTTCTCTGACTAGATCCTCCGGCATGCCCTTCCACTATTTCAGGAAGCTCACAAAGGGACTGAAACCTGAAATTGTGAACTACAATAACCCGTTTTTCCCTTAAGTTATGGGTGTTGGGTATTGAGTACCAACAACAAGGTAGTGACTAAGACTCCACTTAAATACTTATTTCCTTAATATAAAGGGAGTTGAAACAATCTGCTGAAACATACATACATGTATGCATATGTGTGTGTGTGTATAGCAGGTATTTGACTATCACATAAATATTGACACTGATTATTTATGAGCAGTGAAAAAGGGGTGTGGTGAGAAGACAGTTCTTGCACTTTTCACTTTATGTTTCTATGTGGTTTGAAATTTTTACTGTTAGATATGCATTACTATTACAATTTTTTACAACTGGTTTAAATAACACATTACCCAGGAACTGGAAAACAGGTCTACACTGCACAAATAATAAAGCAAGAAAGAAAAAATTCAAATGGTTTTTTTGTTGTTCGATGACTGAGAACCGGGCCACACTGCAGAATGGGCAGTGCTTCCGTAGATGCTTTGCAGCCTGTGTGGTTGATCAGCCTTTGGCAGTGGCTGATTTCTGAAGTGAGCCTCTGGGTCCGCTCAGACAGGGCACGATGGTCACCTAGTGACCATCCACACATTGCCAACTCACTAATCAATAATAGTTGCTGATTCTACCACCTGCCAAGCAGTGCATATACATGCAGGAAGTCAGAAGAGGATAAAAGGTCCACTTTCATCAAGAATCTAGCAACAGTTAACTGTTGCGGAAGAAAATATATGGGATAAAATTATACCTTAAAAATACATATAAATGTCGGGCCTGGTGGCACAGGCTTATAATCATAGCACTCTGGTAGGCTGAGGCAGGAAGATTGCAAGTTCAAGCCCAGCCTGAACAACTCAGCAAATGAGTAAGACCTAGTCTCAAAATAAAAATTAAAAGATGATCTGGGGATATACTCCAGTGTGAACACCCTGGGTTCAATTCCCAGTACTATATACAAAACAAAATAAAATTCCCAACACATACAATTACATAATTATTAGGAGAGCTGGTTTTTCATTACAGCAGAAGGTTTACATGAGAGTTCTAGGAGGCCTATGATCTCCTGCTTCAGATATTTATTTTTGTGGCTTGTTAAGTTGAATTTAGATTGTCAGTATGTGTGTTTGTGTATATATGTGTGCCCTTTCTGGAGTTCTTAATGTTTTCTGTTTGTTGCTTTTGTTTTTAAAGTTTGTTGTCTCTAAACTCATATAAAAAATGATCTCATCTGACTTTTTAATTTTTTTTTTTTTGAGACAGGGTTTCACTCTGTAGTCCAGGCTGGTCCTGAACTCACTTCAGAGCCCAGGCTGGCCTTGGACTCACTTACAATCCTCCTGTCTCAGCCACCTGAGTGCTGGGATTACAGGCGTGCGCCATCACGCCCTGCTTATGTGGTGCTGGGGAATCGAACTAGCGTACTTAGAACTTGGCTTAGAGCTTGCTCAAGCACTTTAACCGCTGAGCCATTCCTCTAGTCCCCTGACTTTTTAAAGTTCTTCAGAAACAAAGATTTGGTTCTAGAAAATCTATATCCTCAAATCCCCTTATAACAATTGCCAAAAGAAAGGAAGAAAGAAAGAAAGGAAGAAAGAAAGAAAGAGAAAGGAAGCAAGGAAGGAAGGAAGAAAGAAAGAAAGAAAGAAAGAAAGAAAGAAAGAAAGAAAGAAAGACGTTCGGTATAGTGATAGTTTCTCCAGTATATCATCCTGGTCTTGTTAGGATAAAACTTATGAAACCCTTGATAGGACCCAAGAATTCAGGCAGCTTCTCAAACAGTCCCTAGGACAAGGAGGCACCTGTAGTCCATCATAGCTCGCATTTGGAACCCCAGTAAATTCTGAGCCTCACATGGTCCTGCAGATTCAGAGATCCACTTTCCAAAGATGCAGAGTACAGCAACCAACAAGCACCTCAAGTTTCATCAGTGCTTCTTAAAGGAAATCCAAGTCACAGCTCCACGTATCCATTTTCAAGACTCCCTTCTCCCGCTCCTGCCTCACAGCCCTCCAGCTTGTCTGAAGACTCACATTCAACAGGGTTCTAAAGTATTACCCATGCCCGCCTGGGCCCTTCTCTCCTTGGCTCTCTGCTCGGCTTTTGTTATGTTGACCAACTTGGTCTCTCCAGCTTCTTTGTAGTTTCTTTTCCCTGTGCACACCATGGTTGAGAATCCAGAGCTGGGAGAACAGAGACCCTCCTTCCTTTGCCTTTCCATCCAGCCTGGCCCATCTCTGACCATCTGAACTCAGCATACAAACTGGGAGTCCAGTGGGTAGGGCAGGGGCAGAGGATATGCCAAGCAGGAAAAGGTGGAATTGCCATTAGTGAGAGAGGGACCAAAAATAGGGGTACCTGAGAACTAATGTTAATATTAATCTGTCTCCTCGATACACTTATTGGAACCTATAGAACAATATCGTCACTAGTATTTTTCAAACGTTGAAAAGAAAATCATGGCTAGTATTTATGTAGGGTTTACTCCGGGTCAAGCATTGTTCTAAACTCTTGATGTCCATAATCTCAGTAAATCATCCCAATAATCTTATGAGATAATGTTATGGTTTAGATCTGGACTGTCCCCACAACATGTCATGTATTTTGATGTTGTGAATTACCTATGGATTCTATGTGCTGTTAAAAGGTGGGGCCTGTTAGGAGGGGTGGATTATAGATGGCAGGCAGAGCTGTGGTAAGTTATAGATTACAGGTGTGAGGTGGACCAGGTGCTGTAGATTATGATTATGTGGCACATTATTGGGTATGTGACCTGGAAGGGGTGAAACACGGGGGCTGGACCGGAAGGGGTGCACACCAGGACATGGCCTGGAAAGGTATAGCACTAATCCTGTCCTTCCTTCCTACCTTGGCTTCTATCTGCCATGCTATGAACAGCCGAGCCTCTTCTGTATACTGCCAACATTACCAGCCAGCCATGAATAGACTGACCTTCTGAAACTGTGAGATAAAATAACTCTTTCCTCCCTTAAATTGTGGATGCCAGGTATTCTGTCCCAGCATTGAAACAGTAACTAACAAACTACCTTTAGTTTAATTTTCCAGAGGAGGAAACTAAGGCATAGAGAGGTTAAGCAGCCTGCCTGAAGTCACACAATTGGTAATTAATGGGTTCTACATTTAAACCTAGAGCATCTGACTCCAGAGCTGAACTTTTAACCACAATATAACCACTGTTCTCACAAAACACCAACCATCTGTTTGGTTCATTTTACATTTTCAGACCTACTTTGTTTTTTGGTAAAGTGTGTGAGAAACCTTTTGATGACTTCAAGACCATGGCATTTGCTTCCTTTGTAGAGCAACTCCTCGTCTTTCTATGTGTTGCTCCGCTTCTCAGCTTGACACCTAGAGACATATGTAGTAACCAAATCTGTACATAATTTAAAAAAAAAGGATCCACCCACAGTTTTAGATCTTCCTTTGCTGGACTGTTTAGCTCCTATCACCACAGGATCACAGAATTAGGACTTGTTGATTTTGGTAACAGGAGTGGTAGGAAATCAGGTCATAAAAGCTACTAGTTACTTTGGATTCAGCCAGATGGAAATGTAATCACCATTACCGCATTAGCCTTGCCTTGTGAGCCCACCCTCTAACTGGACTTCTCTAGTTTCTCCAGCAGATGGAAGTAAATAGGCTTACTCTGCTTGCGGGCATATTCTGCTGCTTTGGGTGCTGTTAACATGGCGGAAGGGTGCAAGGAGAGGCGTGACAATGGAGCCCAGGGAACCTGAAAAGAAGACAAAGTTACTTTGAGAAGCTGCACCACTTTGTGTGCTTAACACCTGCTGGTTATGGCACTTGGCTTATTTATTGAACTCAGAGTCCTTCGACAGACAAAATGGCCCATGGGTGATGGACATGAACTGTGGGTGATCATGAACTTCAAGTACCAACTTTTGCTCCTGTATGAGTTTCCGTTGCCTAGAAGGCTCTTCACACTCTGGTATTTCTCAGGGCTCCCTTTTCCTAGAAGATCTGCTTTCTCCTCGACTCAGTAATCATACAGAAGGGCCCACGATGGGCTGGAGGAATGGCTCAGCAGTTAAAGCGCTTGCCTGGCAAGCGCTACGTCAAGTGCTAAGTACCTTAGTTCGATTCTCCAGCACCACATAAACAGGGCATGCATGCCTGTAATTCCAGCTCTCAAGAGGCTGATGCAGGAGGATTGCCATGAGTCCAAGACCAGCCTGTCACCCCAAACTTTCAATGATCACACTGTTAGTGATCCAATTCCCATGCAATCTATATTCCTTCAAATAGGTAAAAAATCTGTATTTTCATAGCAATTTGGTCCACAGGCAACTTGTGTGGTTTTATACAGAGACATTTTGGGAGGATCTATTTTGATGAAAATGACTATGTTTATATACTAATTTGCAATTTGCAAAAGAATATCAAGGCTCTTTTTCATTATATACTGATGAGGCTAATATTTTTAAAGTTATATGCATGATATACTTTTATAATATTCCATATGGGTTGCGTATTCAGTGTTATAATGGTCTTGCTTCACAGATGAACTTATTTTCATTATAGCTCAGTTTATTAACTTTTGCCTTTCTGCTTAGAGCTTTAAGCAACGTGTGTCTACACTATAGCCATAACATAGCCTCTATTTTTTCTAAGTGCGCTATTGATTTGTCTTTCACGTATAAATCTACAATTCATCTGGGATTGATTTTTGTTTATGGGGTGAGGTAGAGATCAAAAAATCATTTTTTCCTTTTAAGATAGTGGAAGACGGGTTTAGTGGAAGACCATTCTCCCAAGGATAGGGGTGGGTACCTGTTACACAGTAGCTGGATGAAGCTTGGCCTTGAAGTGACAAACACCCTCGGGAGTGGAGTGGGAACCGAGGCTCTGCCTCCTGTCAGCCAGCAACGGCTTTAGAACCTAATCAGAGCACAATGACAGGAAGCGGAGCTTCACTCCTTGCTCACTTTCTGCTCATAACTCATCTATAACTCATCTATCCTGCAGTCCGCTTCTTCTGGGACCATGGACAGTTCTGCAATCAAGGGGTTGGGGACCTTGTTTTAAGGTATCCAGGTGACTAAGTGGCATATATTTGTTGTCAGACGTTTTATTCTGTTGTGTGGTCACTTGGTGGACCCGCTGCATAACGCACTATGGCTACGTGGTAGGCCTTGGTGTTATCTCGTGCCTGTCTCTGGCTTTGCTTGTCCATTGCTATGAGTCTTCTTGATTCTTAGCATTTCCTGAGGAATTTTATAGTCACCTAATCACCATTAGAATGCAGAGAGTAGGGGAAGAAAAGGAAAAGAAAGGAAACAAAGAAAACCTTCGGAATACTGATTAGGATTAATTTGAGTCTCTGTTTTACTCTGGGGCGAATTGAGGTTTTTTTTTGCAGTAACGCTTGTTCTAATGTGAAACATGCTGTAACCCTTCTTTCACTTAGGCCTCTGTCATATCTGTAATGTTTGAGTTTTCAGCAAAGAAACATTTTCAATAAATTTATTTTTAAGATTTTAAGTATGATGTTGACTTCTGGCCAATGTTCATTCCTACATTTTGTTTTCTTTTTAGAAATAAATTAATTTTTCACATTGTCCTTGTACCAAAAACTTTGCTAAATTTACTTATTGATGTAATAGTTCATAAATTTTTTTGGATTTTCAAAGTAGTCAGTATGTAATGTCCAAAGAATAATGGTTCTTATTTCTATTATTCTATTATTCTCACCAGCTAACATCTCCAATGCAGTTCTAAATCAGAGGTCACAGCATGCAATTTTACCCTATTTCTAATCTCAAGGAGAATATGATCATTAATTATGAGGTTTGCTATCACTTTTTACAAAACATTGTATCAAAATAAGAAAATTCTCCTGTCTTGTTGGCTGAGTTTGTCAATTGTGATAAAATACCCATAACTTGAAATTAATCACTTTAGCCATTTAGCAGTGTTTTACAAAATTAATAACCTTTATTATGAAGAGTAATATTAGGGTCACAGAAAAATTGAAGGGACAGTTCAGAAAGTTCTCGTATACTTCCTGTCCCCATGTGTGCAAAGTCTGCTCACTATAAACCTCCTACACCACATTTCACGTTGTAGCCCATGAGACTACACAGACATGTTGTCACCCAGAGTTCAAAGCTATTTGGCTCTGAATCATGAGGAGGTACTGTATTTTGTTGACTCTTCTTTTTAGAACACATTTCTCCTTCCTTCTATCAATATGCTGCTACTATTTGTGAGTTTTTAGTGTTTGCCTCCCCATGAGTATTTGGAATAAACCTATTCCATTTCTATATATTTTCCCCTTTATATATATATGTATGTATGTATGTATGTATATATATATATATACATACATACATATATTGGGTTTGATTTGTTAATATATTTGCATTTATGTAATTTTTATCGATGTTTTATTGAGTTTTAAAATAAAGGCTAGTTGGTCTCCTCTACAGATTATATTATCTTTGCAAGAGGGTTTCCTGTTTTGTTTTGTTGGTAAAATAGGCTATTTTTTCTCCCTTTATGGTAGCTTTTAGATAATAACCTTCCTGTTTACATATGAAATAGGATCTGGATGCTAAGGAATAACTTGAAAGGGTTTAGTGTCCTTCAGACTGGGCTACAGAATTACAAGAATATAATTTTATTTCAAGAAATAATTTTATTTAAGGAAACTGATTTAATCTCATGGCTGCTGTGGCCTAGAAAATATGAAAGAGGTTGCTAGCTGCTCGTAAGAACATGTTGCTCCTTTAAATTTTTAGTTAGATATGCTATTGGCCAGCTAAAGTCCCTATCTTAAGTCCTCCCTTCTAGTTAGGGGTGATCGTACTAACACTATGGTTTAACGAATAGTGTATGAGATTCCTATGCATGTCCTTAGAAGGAAAGGGGTATTCTTCATCTCCCCTTGTCTGCAATCGAGTTGTCATGGCTGGAGCTCCAGCAACCACATTAGATAGCCAGACTGACGTTTGTATCATAGGAATGACTGAATGGTGGTCTAGAAAGAGCCTACGTTCTGATGACCTTGTAGAATGGTGGCTGGTATCAGCCCTAGTCGCCAAACCTCTAGACTCCCGGTACATGAGAAGTAGATTTCAATGGGTTTTCTGTTATATTATACAGGAAATGTGGATTAAACAGTAAGTGAAGGTGTGCTCATTTGGTGGACAAACCAGTTTGTGGCCCTCCTACCGGGGACACTACTAAATTTTCCCTCCAGTTTTTATTCAAATTGAAATAATATTTATTGAGAGTTCACATTTTAAAATTGAAAGAATTAACTATAAATATGTAAACTATGACCTCTAACCTCAGGAAAAACATAATCAATTGAGAAAGAATCCTACAACACAATAATTAAAAAGGAGACTTTGATTCAGTCTGGGTCAATTACGGCTGTGATAACAGCCCTTCAGTATAGCGTGGGCCAGGAATAAGGACAAAGCGGTCGGCTCCAATGCCGTTGTCAATGCAGTTCTCTGCTTCTCCTGCCTCCGTTTCCCTGTCCGCTGAGTGTAAGAGATGGAACCTGAGAATTTGTAAAGGTCACGTCTAACTTGGCTATTCTGCCAACCTCATGAGTTCTGATACATTGATGACTCATGCAAGCTATTAATTTATGTGGTTTATGAGCAAGGTTGTTTTAAAGGTAAGACGAAATTAAAATTCTAATGTATATTCTCTTTTTAGATCTAAAGCTATTGACTAATATCTCTCTCAGTGTAAATTATAATGATTTTTTTTTTTAGTTTATGTGCTTACTGATGCCCCAGCACCTTCAACTAAAAGGTTCTTGCAGTTGGAAGGTGGAAGGAGGTGAGGTTATATAAGGATATACTTATATAACTTAAACTTTTATTTAAAGTATAAAGGAGTTTTACCTGAGAAAGGCCAGGAAAGGCATCACATCATCAGGAAGTGACAGGTACAGCTGAGAATTGTTATGACTTTCAACCTT
>PVKB01003363.1:40127-205706 GCA_004027205.1 Ctenodactylus gundi
TATATGAGAAGGAAAAGGTTTTAAATCGGGAAAGTATTAGAAAAACTAAGACTTGACTGATGCTACCTATAGTCGCTTTTCAAAAAATTGAGTCTTTATACTAAAGAGAGATGGGGGGGGGGGAGAGAGAGAAGGGGAGAGAGAGGAAACTTAGCCAACAGAAAGAGGGACAAAAGAGTTTAACAGGCACTTTATAGAAGAAACATCTAAGTACTTGTCCATTGGTAACCAAGAGAAAAGAAATGGAAACCACAGTGAAATACCACAATGTACTTAACAGACTGACAACATGTTAAAGTCTGAAGTAGCAGTGTGGATAAACCTACATTGCAGACAGAACGGTTATTATCACATGGGAAAACATCTAACTTTATGTAAAGTGCTGTCGTGCTCATGTCCTCCTGCTTAGCAACGTCCCAGGTGTGGACCACATAGAAACTCGTTTGTTGTGTAATGAAGACAGACAAAACAAAACCCCAAAAAATCTAAAGCAGAAGAATGTATAAAAAGAAGTGTTGGTGTGTTCTTAAAGCACAACATGGGTAAATTTCTGAAACATAATGTTGAATGAAAAAAGAAAGCCATAAAGTGACACATTTCCTATTATTCTAGTGATACAAAATTTTAAAAGTGCAAAATTAGGCAACATGTTGCTTAGAGATGGATATGGAATTAAAACTCTAAAGAAGTAAAAGAAAGGTATTCTCTTCATACCATTGCATCTCATGTTCTTGGTGGGTATGTTGGTTTAATCGGTATCTTTGCACTTGAAACACGTGGTAATTGTGATTTTGGACATAATACTGACAGTCGGCTGCTGAGCTACCCAGGTGGACATAGTTAATATTGAAAGTATGTTTTTAAATCCTTCATTATTAAAATCGTTCAATATTAAACTTGAATTTAAAATATAGGCCCTTCTCCTAATCATAAAACTACATTTTTCATTTCTGCACAGTTCAGTCAGAATTAGCATCCTCCTCCAAAAAGAAAAGGTGCAAACTGGCTGCGGTGACACATGCCTACCATCCCAGGATTCTGAGAGGCTGAGGCAGGAAGATCGCGAGTTTGAGCCTAGTCTGGAAAGTTAGCAATTTGGCGAGTTCTTGTCCGAGGGGGAAAAAAAGAGATAGGGACAAAATTTTTAAAAATTAAAGGGCTAAGGAGGTAACTCAGCGCAAATGCTTTGGGTTTAATCCCCAGTTGGTGGGGGGGGGGGTGAGGGGGAGCAGGCGGGGGTCGACAGTTGGGAGGCTATTGGAGCAAGTGCGCAGTGGAAGACGGGCCTGTTACCAGCTTCTACAGGAGCTGGATAGCTGAGCATCCTGAGGGAGGTGGACTCCGCACGGCCCGCCCTCCCGGGCAACCATCGTGCACTTGCATCCCGGGACTCCTTCGGGACATCTTGCTGTGCTTGGGTAACCTGACCGTACCCGGAAGTGGGGATCCAAGAAGCGGAATAACTTACAAGAGACCACCCATACAGCAAGCGGCAGAGTGGACGCCGGGCTGCTTGTCTCTGAAATTATGCTCGGGGTTTTGGATGTGGGTGAGGAAGGGGGTGAGAGGCTGTCCCCTCGGAGGCTGTGGCTTCAGGAGGACAGAGGTCTCTGTTCACCGTCCTTGTCTCCTCCCTCTCTCTGACATCCTCATTTTTACTCTTTCTGCTTCCCGTTTTTTACCCAATTTTCGCTATCAAATAGGGCTAAAGACAGTTTTTATTACAGCTTTATTGTTTGAAGGAAGACTTTCAGGGTTTCTTCTTTTAAGTTGAGTAGTGCACATCGTGGTTATCTGGAGCTGTTGTAAATGGCCCTTACTTACTTAACGTTCTTAACTGAGGTTTTTGTCCTGAGTTCAGAGTCCTCAGTAGGGAAAAAAAAAAAAAAAAAAAAAAAAAAAAATCCTCCCTCTGAGCGAAACACAAGCTTCCTATCAAGAGACAGGCAGAGGCTGAGACTAATCCTGCAGTGATTAACGTTGCTCCTGCAACGCCCGTTGGTCAGCAGGTGGCAGCAAATGGTCCTGGAAAACCAGCAAACCCCGCCCAGACCCTGACTCAAATCATCTGGCCGGCTCCCCTTACCAGAAATGCTACATAATCTGATTAGTATTCAACAGGGTTTTAAGCGTTTGCTTGGGAAGGATTTTAGCTGTTGCTCAGGAGATCTTTTATTCAAAGGAATCAAAGGTCGTTCAGATTTGTACAGCAATGAGAGAACCTTTGGCAGTTTCTTTTCTTCCTTCTTTAACAAGTCTGAAAAATTAAAACCATTTAAAAAATTATATCCCAGAGGACTGTCTTCCAATAGTCCTGTGGTTTACTTTTTGAAATGCAACATTCTCCTTGACAGGTCCTGCTAATTCCTTATGTAAGACATGGAGAGGACCTTAAGTGGAGTCAACACAGAGCCACAAGAGAAAGGTGGAGGCCGTGTGCTGGCGTTGTTGAGGCAAAGAGCAGCCCGTGGAGCTCACAGCAAAGAAACCTCAGATCCCTGCAACAGTTCCTCAGATCACACCCTTTGGGATAGTTGCCCAAAATATGCAAAAGTTGCATATTTTGTACTAATAATACATATATCGAGTGTCCCAAGGATTGCCATTCCTATAAAAATATGAAAACTATATAATTCAATGAAAAAATTGTTTGCTCAGGATTAATTGATTGTAAGGTTTGAAGCAAAAATGAGCGCTACTAATACTGTAAAAAAAAATTGTGCAAGCACCAAATTCAACGTACGGGGTACCGTAAAAGTCACCATACACAGGAAACTCAGCCAGCTCTTGGGACGCTGTTAGATGCTTGACTCTTGGGCATTTAGAGCAGCAGTTCTCTCCACTAGATGTGATTTTCGCCTTCTAGGGGATACTTGGTAGTCTGGAGGCAGTTTTTATTATCACAACTGGAGAGAAGCTACTTGTAGTCAATTGGAGGCCACCAGAGGTGCTGCTAGCCATCCTGCAATGACAGTCCCGAGTCCCAATGCTCCACACACACAACGAAGAATTAGCTGGTGCAAATGATAAGAAATCCTGCTACAGAGAAAAAGAATCAGACACTTTACCCCTGAGTACCCAAACCTTCGTAAAGCTTTCATTAAATTTATCTATTTACTTTTTTTTTTTTTTTGTAGTTCTGGGGATCAAGCCCAAGACTTTTGAACTAAGTTGTACCCCCAGCCCATTTTTAAATTTTTGTTTTGGAACAGGGTCTTACTAAGTCACTAAGTTACCCAGGTTGTGCTTGAGTTTGGAGTCTTTCTGCCTCATACTCCTAGATTTCTGAGACTGTAGGCCTATACCACTGGGCCTGGCTTAATTATAGATTTTATTCTGAGACTTGTATACCAAACGTTTAGACTTCATTGGTATTAACTCAATATCCTCAACTTCATCTTTTTTCTCTGTTGCCTGCACAAATGAAATTGAGGCTTAACGATGTGAGAAAATATGCCCCAAATTATTCTGCTTACAACCCTATTGGCTAGACGGTAGAATCCTGGCGCCTAACATTATACAAACTGCCTTTCATGAATAAATCAATAACTAATCCCATCTTGTTGCAACACACAAATGCAGGTCCTTAACGGAAAGCCCCTCTCTAGGATGACACCATCCACTTCTGCTCAGAGCCGGTCATTCTCTTGTCCATGCCCACACCTGGGCTTTTCACTGTTGGTCCCTTCTTATGAGGAAAGAAGTTATGTACCACTTAGCAGAGGCTCTTGAATGAATGAGTGAGTGAATGAACGAATGAATGAACGGACGAAGAAGGAGTCAGTGGCCTGCCTCTAAAGAGCTTGTCTTCCCACTACAGCTGCATTATGTGAAGTTGACTCATCTGAGCTACTTAGACATTTGTCTTTGCAAGCTTTGATTGATGTCCTGCCAAGGAGAGAGGTCCGTGTGCCACAGGTCTTTGATGACTCCTTCTGTGTTTATCTGTGGCCACTCACAGGTGCCTGGTGCCTGATTTAAGCCTTTCCAAATCCTAGAAAATGAGGGGGGAGAGACCATGACTGTACTAGAGAGAAGTGGTGCTCAGGTTTGTTGGAAGAGCATGGGGAATACACCTCTAATTCGAGCTACCAGGGAGACTGACGTATGAGGTCTGTGAGTTCAAGGTTATCATGGGTAATTTAGGGAGACCTTGCCTCAAAATCAAAATATGAAAGTGTCTAGAAATGCAGCTGAGTGGGAAGGCCCTTGTTTCACATGCATGAGGCCCTGGGTTCAACCCCCAGTATCACACAAACCAAAAATAACAACAGCAACAACAAAAAAAGCAAACACACATGCAGAAAGCATTTTCTACACATCTTACTCAAGATGTGGCTAGGTCTAGTTTTCTACATTTTGATATAAAACTTTTATTTCATAACTGACACCCGAAGCATAAGTGTATAAGCTAATTTCTCTCTTCAAATCCTTTATAGTGATAGCTCTGTGCCATCCTTACCTTGGTCGTACCAGAACTGTCAAAAGAATTCGCTCCATAAATTTTAAAGACTTCCTCAATCGGGATACTGTTCTGTTGAACAACAACAACATGTGTTTCACATCATGGCTTTTCTTTCATTCCAAAACAAAGCTACTGGAGCTCCACCGAGGTAGCGGTGTGTGGTGGGATAAGCACCAACAGGAAACTTCTGAATAAGTAAATAAACAATTTTCTAAACTCTAACCAACTAGGTCTCTCATTCTTTTTTAGTGTGTCTTCCTCATTTTCAATACAATATATAAGTCTGAATCTTCTTACGCTGTCAAGGAAGCATTTGCTACTAACATATCTTAAACATTCAGAAACCTTAAATCAGAAATAACAGAAGTGCTCATTAATATTAAAATTTATGTAATAGGTATGAAATATACATATGTGGGAGTAGTTTTCCTTTTCTTACCATTAAGATTCCCGCATAAGATGATAAAATCATTGCTTCCCGTTCTCTGTAGTTTGGGTATGTGGGTCTGCCACGAAGCGGCAACTTCCTAAGAGAGAATATGAATAAGTAGGAGTAGACGTGTTCATGCCCTTTTAAAATTCAAAATGATTCATATTTATTTATTATACAAATGAGCAGGCATGACACCTCCACGCCCTCGGCCACATTGTCTTCCTCACTAGCCTTTCTCCCTTTTTTCTCCTCCTTACCTCCCTTCCCTGTTCCTTATGGTCCCTCTTCTTCCTTCAGTTCCTGTTCTGCTTGCCACCTGATAAAGGCGTAATACTGGTCTGTAAGTAGTCTGCTGCGGCTATGTGCCACCCTCACGTTTGTAAAATTGCTGTGATTGACCCTGACCCTCCGCCAGTGAAATACTCTTTGAATTTTAAACATTCTAGTAATAGTGATGAATTTGCCTCTTTATGTTTTTGCAGTGCTTAGAGACTGGCAGACTGACCACCGTGGTAGAGGGTTAGGGTTTTGTTAACCAGCAGCCTTTCCCTGTCTTGTGGCAATTTGCCTGGGGGAACTGGCTTCCCCTACTGTTAGCTACTATACTTCTAAGGAAGCTAATAATAGCTTAGGTTTTAAGGATGAAAAATTTAATGTGGATTAAGCTGGTCAATGTGGGAAATACTTATTTCCCATTGACTCAGAGGAAATGGGGATGAGAGGGAGGTCCTGATGTCATCAGTAGGGTGTCAAATGGAACTGCACCAAACAAAGACTTAGCCACAGACTTTTCAGGAACAGAGGTAATTTTTTCCTTAGGTTTGTTCAAACTGAATTTTCTGCACAAGACAAAAGCCAGTGGTTTCATTCATCTATGACCGGATGTGTAGTCCAGAGTTGTGGAACAGAAACCAACCAAACAAAACCAAAGGGCTACTGGGCCCTGGCATCGATGTTCATACCAGGCGTCAGGGCCAGCTGAGTCTGCTGGGCACTACACAGAGGACAAGAATGCCAGTCATCCTGGAAAGGTGTCCTATGACTCAAACAATTCAGCTCGAGTACATATCTGCTTACGTGCTCCAGCAGTGGCGTTTGATAGCCCATGGGGAATGACTGCAGTGTTTGCCTACAGAATTGACAATTTAAAAAACCAGGGCACGCACGTGGTCCACAATAGCCACATTTCTCAGGCAGGACATTCTGTGAAAAAAATACTTTTTTTATCTGACAGAAAGCAATTTATAAAAATGCAAAATACATAAATAATATACGATTTCCTCAGGTTGGCAACTGTGGGGTTTCTTCAGGCTTCTAGTTGAAAAGAAAGCTTCACCATGTAGTGGCTTCAAATCAGAATGCAGGGTCCCAGTGGTGCAGGCCTGGAAACCCCATACTCTGGAATGCGAGCCACGACAGTTACCAGTATAAATCCAGCCCGGACAATTTAGAGACTTAATAAGATCCTGTACCTTAATCAACACACACACACACACACACACACACACACACACACACACACACAAAAGGTAGGGGAGAGTTGGAGACGAGAATGCAGCTCAGAGTGAAGGCCCTTAGCTCAATTCCTCGTACCAAAAGAACAAACCAAACCAAACCAGAATGCCTTGTGATAGAACATGCTAGGTAGACAAGCAGAGCTGGAACTTTCTCCACCATTGATCAGAGTGATCCGTAAAAAGGGAAACAATAAGTATATTTC
Organism: Ctenodactylus gundi; assembly: GCA_004027205.1. Classification (NCBI taxonomy): domain Eukaryota; kingdom Metazoa; phylum Chordata; class Mammalia; order Rodentia; family Ctenodactylidae; genus Ctenodactylus; species Ctenodactylus gundi. The sequence goes on from PVKB01003363.1 coordinate 46,746, forward strand.
AACTCACACTTTTTCCCATTCCAGCCATGTGAGGTCTTCATGGTGATCCAGCCACCGCAGAGCAACACTGATGGCCAGGTCATAGTGTGCCTGGAAGGGGCCACATGCAGAGCAAGAACCGGCTGAGACCTTGGCTGGAGGGCTCCCAGGCCCAGGGGTGAGGGACTGTGAAGAAGCCTGCTCTATTCTGTCGTATCCAGAATGGAAAGGATCATTAACTATGTCTAATGACCTGATGCTCAGCCAGGAATACCTTGAGATCTTCAGGAACTAAATTTGTCTCCCACTAGGGCAGTTATTTAATTTGTGTAGTCCAGAAAAGAAAAGAGGAGTGGAAAAAATACTGAACTGGTGGGGTGGGGGAGAGCTGGAAGGATAGCACAGAGGTTAAAGTGCTTGCCTAGCAAGCCAAAGGACTTAGGTTCAATTTCCCACTACCACATAAGCCAGATGTGGTGGCACACACGTGTAATTTCAGCACTCAGGAGGACATGAATTCAAGGCCAGCCGGGGCTACATAGTGCGTTCAGGACCCACATTAAGTACAGGAAGAAACAAAACAAAACAACAAAAACTAAACTGAACATCGAGGCTCAAATCTAGGTGTTGCAACAATACATGGTTGGGTAAGTGGTTGCTGCTCTCTGGGCTTCAGTTTTCTTAAATTTGAAAAAAGTAAAAGGTGAGGGTGGGGAAGGAAGCCACAGAGAACCGTGAGTGATTCTGCAGGATGTCAGAAATGGGCCCAAGGGCCCAGGGGAAATGCCATGGGAAGGTGGAGAGAGGGAGGAATGTGGCCCTCTGAGGAGCCTCAGAAACCCCCAGAGGCTTCCTGAAGGAGGCTTCCAGAGGGCTAGGAGATGAGGAAAGAGACCACAGAGGGAGAAGGGCCTCCTGTGGAGGGTGCGCACGAAGCTGGGTGGGTGGGCTGATGTGCTGAGAGTCTCCCACACAGCGCAAAGCTGAGGGCCAGTGGGAACGTTCACTCTTATCACGGTGGCGAGTATTTGTTCTCGTGTGTGCTTGCCACTTTATCTATCAAAACACAGTCCTTCTGTTCTTTTAAACCCACAGCCAGAAAGGGGAAGGTTGACTTTGGCTTTTTTTGTTTTGTTTTGTTTAATTTTAGGTAGGGTCCGTGTCTCTCATTCTCTAAACGATATAATTACTTCTTCCAGGCACTGACCCAAACTGGAAGGTGAACCTAAATGAAAGTACAACTGTACAGAGAAATTGGACAGTGCTCAGTTTGAAACTTAATCTGGAGTTCTGCTACCTGTGCTGGTGGAGTTGGCATCACGATTAGCAATGCAGATTGCTGGCCCCACTGCGACCTCCTGAACCAAAACAGCACTGTAATAGAGATCTCATTAAAGTTTGAGAAGCATAGCTCTAATCACACAAACTTCTCTGTTTAGTGTGTGTACAGACACAACACGGCTGAACTGCAGACTTGGCTCCAACGGGATGATGGGAAGTTAGGGAGCTTTGCTTTAGTCAGGGGGAGCGGCTGAGGATGGAGGGCGCTTTCGCCCTTAACTACCACAGGGATAGTGAGTGGGCAGTAGGGAGAGCTAAGGATTCTCTAATCTCATTTAGATTAGCTCTTTCTTCCCTAATTTCTATAAATTTTCAGAGCCTAACATGAGCCTAGGTTTGAGCACAGGTAACACAAGGTTTTCGGGCTCTTTTCCTTGGTTTCTCCTCACTATGTTGAATGGTAAGGAAATGATTAGATTTGAGAGCTGCACGACAGATGATTTTACCAAAAAGTTTTCAGCAGCATGAATGGGATGTTTTCCTTTGTTCACTTTTTAATCTTTTCTTCCTTGACAGGATCTTTTATCACTGTCATCTTGGCATCTGTTGATGGGTTTAAATGGCCCTATGGACAATGGTAGGGTGAGGAAAAGAACATTTTGGGGGTATACTGTGTCAATATCAGCTATTGTGATTTACTGAGTATATGCGATCCTTTCTCTGTCTGCCCCCTTCATACACATGGACCCCGGATGCGAGTTGTATTAGCATGCCTTCTTTACCATATCATCTAGAAAGGTGAGTTGCCTTCTTCCTTTTGGGTCAAATTCATTTTCCCGAAGTCTGACGCCAATATAATCTCCCCTTCAAAGCAAGAGAGCAGCAATGAACCATTGTGGGTGACATGAGGCTCAATCTGCCAAGCTCCTCCCTCTGAGAAAGAGACACTACAAAGTTGATGATGGTGGCACCTGGTGGCCGAGTTGTAAACTACTTGATTCTGTCTCACACAGTAATCCTGCAATGTCACAGGTTTAAAATATCTGGAAATAATTAACTTAAAACACATCTTTCTAAAAAATCAAACTCATTGTTGGAACAGAATTTACAGGAAAGCAGAAGGTATACCCAATATCCAGCCATAAAAAGCTTGCGTTGCGGGATGAAGTTTGAAACCCATTTTTAAAAATAAAGATACCTTTACTGCTCATGCAAAATGCAGACAGAATGTCCAAAGCTGATAAATTGAAGATATATAGAATGTTACAGAGATCTATTCTTATAGCCTAAGGCTTTTTCTCATTAAAATGCAAATACCCTTAGAAAGAGTTATGCATAGAATCTTAGGTGTAATTCCATGTTAGTGGATCTTTATCAGAGACTTTCCTTGCACTGACCCCAGGAGGAAGGTAGGTAGGAGTGTCCTCCGGGAAGCTGGAGAGGGGAGCCGAATGTAGGGAAAGGACATAGGCGTCTCTGAGGTTGAACTCTGCAAATCTCACCATTTTTGATAAGGCCAGGTCTGTTTGTATATTTACCATCCTAGCCCAATCTGGGCTAGTTAATGTGTTGAAAGATACATTGTTTCTGCCTCCTAAAGCTTTTTTTCTGAGCCATTAAGCTTTTCTAGATTCAAGAAAGTTGAGTTTTTGGTGTTCTGTTCTTTGCACATAGAATTGCTTGTACATCACGTTTACAATGCCAGTTCTTTGGATGAGATACATAGAGGCTGACCTGGGCTTGTCAGTATCACTATTCTGACCTACAAACACATACATGGCTCATGCCAGCATTTTTTAAAGACTTAAGGGAAAAAAAACAGTTATCTTAATAGGCAGAAAAAGGACATTTGATAGGATCTATAACAAAATATTTGATGAAAGGGGTGTTACAATTGTTCCTATAATACATATGGGATAGAGTACAGCCTTTTTCTCTCTTTTTTTAAGTCTGTAATTTTTTTCAGTATTTAAGTACCAAGTCAAATAAAAGCTGCAGTACATAAAACAGTACATAAAACCCGGACTAGCTTCTGGGTTTTTCCTGTAGTGTAGGGATAGATTCTTCTTTAGCTTTTCACCCACCCACCAATACCCAGGACATCTGTGACTACACAGCGAAGGCCCCGGGTCATAAATGAAAGTTGTTCTCAGCCATACTTACAGCAACTTTTTCATTTCCTTCTTTATAAGCCTTCTTTCCATGACTGAAGCCTTCTCCAGCTGAGCAGGTACCTGCAGTTTAAGCTGCACCTGACATCCTTTGGGAAGACCCAGCCTCCTCTCCTACCCTAGAAACTACAACAGCAAATCAGAGAGAATTTGAATTAGGAATGCTGTTTTCCCAATACGAGTCATGGAGCCTTTGTCCGTTGAAGGGATTATGTCAACTTGAGGGAATTAGGACCCACACCTCCATTAGGATTAGGATTGGTCAACCACCCTGGATTGGGGATCAAGAACTGGTCTGGCTTAGAGTGTGAGTCATTTGTGGGCCAATGAGAGAAGAGCACCCACCCAGATGTGGGAGGGCCAACTGGAACTCCAGTGGTATAAAAGGAAACAAGAGGGAAGATTGCTACAGCTTCTTCCTCTGGGGAAGCTCTCGCCTTTGCAATTGGGATGCCGACTTGACACGTCACAGATGGTCAGCACAGATTCGCTCCATTCTCGACTTGTGCCTGTCTGCCCGTTGCTGCTCTTCAGTCGCTGATCTTCAGGCTTCGGTCTTCACCCGAGATCTACAGCAGATTCTCATCTCACCAGCTGTTCTGCAGTCCCGGACGGGAGATCTACTTCACGGCTGAGCAGCCATCTTGGACCATCTTCATCCTTGGATTTGTAAGCCTTCCTAATAGACCTCTTTTTGTGATAAAATCTGTAATTTCTGTCTTTTGAAAGAACCCAAACTCATACAGAGCCCCAGGTTCTGGGAGGAATCCTGCAGGCCCTGTGTCAGAAAGCTGCTGTGGGGAGGCTTGTACACTGCACCTTGTGACAAGTCTTCCTTCCAAGTTCTTCTAACAACCGGAAATGTATTTAACTTTGCAATAATTTGGCAAGTAAAATAGGAACGGCTCATGTAATTGTTGATAAGCACTTGGGAAGAATGTTCTAGGAGTGGGTGACTTGTTACCTGAACACCCTGAGGTTTTCTGCATGTATCCAATGTTGTCATTCCCAGTGTGTCTACCTGGCATCGCAGCTCACGTGAATCTTTCTGGAGCGCCCATCAATGACCTCCTAGGGCCAGGAGGTGTTTGAAAGACCACAGGATCGTGGCAGCTGTGTCTTCTATTCCACCCCAACTTTGAGCTAAAATTGAAGATCAGGTAATAGGGTCAAAAGGGTCTCAAGTTTACAAAAAGAGGGCTTATGAAAAATTAGTACTGGATAGAGTACCCAGGGAGAGCAGTATCACTAAACAGAGCCAACACTACCTGCCATTTTTTATTTCTTTAAAAAGATTTGAAGCACATTTTGATGGTCATCTTTATGTGTGTTTGGTGGATATTAAGCGAAGGAGCTTATCCTCCACAATGTGAATGGGCCTTGCCAATTGAAAGCTTTAACAGAAAAGGGACCAAAAAGAGATAACCTAGAAGAAAAGACAAAACCAAACCAGAAAACAAAGACTGACTTCCTCTGAACACGCAAGGATTCCGCCAGCAGACAACCTTTGGATTCTAACTGCAGCTCTTTCCTAGATTTCCAGCCCGCTGTCCTCCCCCACTGGATTTTAGGCTGGCCAAGTCTCCTTAAAAACAGTTTCTCCTCTCTCTCTCCTCCCTGAATACCACCTATCTGCAGTTTACAATGCACCTGCGTGCACACACACACGCACACACACTTTTTGTTTCTCTGGAGAACAATGGCTAATACGCAAACATGATATAGCAGATTCAACAAAACAGACATAGCAAACATGTTAACAGTTGTTGACCCTGGAATGCTAAGTCGCTGAAGGCTTACCGCATTATCTCACTTTTTAAACATGTGTGTGTGTTTTAAGTTACTACTCTAAATAAAATGGTTGGAAAGAAAAGTCTAAAACTTTTTTTTTTTTGACAAATGTAGCATATAAACAGTAGGTTCATTTGAGCCAACTTTCTAGTAGGCAATGAGCAAGCAGGATGCCCCTGAGTGAAACAAATTCATGTCTGGAGTAACTTAATTATTTTGGATGCCTCTTTCCACGCCTACGTCTGGTTCAGCCTCTTGGAAGCCATGGGGTGTGGATGAGGCGTAAAGGGGAGAAGAGTGTAGGAGCGTTCAGGAAAGAGATCCACTCTAAAGACAGGAGGGTCACGTGGGAGAGGATGCTGCAAGCCGGAGAGGCAGCCTCGTGTCCAGAGAAGGAAAAGCCCGGGTCCGGGGAAGTCAGATGCTGGGACTGGAGTCTACTTCACCACCGATGGGCACGGCCACGGCCCAGCTCTTGGCTCCGGAAAGCATAACGTCTATTCAAGTTTTTTTTAATTCGATAATTTGAAAACATTTTTATTCATAGAATTCCTACTTCAATTTCTTGAAAGGGAGTGGGATTATTTAGCTTTGAGGCCTAAAAGGCAGAAAAGACTGAGCATTTTCTGTAACCCATTCTTGCCGTATAATTCAAAACAAACCTTCTGAGTCTCAGGCCTATACATTACAAAATTCCCTTCTTTCTGTTGGTGACACCGTTTCCTCTTAGATCCGTTTCCCCATTTAATGTGGCACGTCAAGTGAATGCTTGACACGAGAAGTATGGACACCTCGCACCCAAGACCCTCGGCGGGAAGCCTGGAGACTGGGAGGCCAGGGCTGGATGGCCTTGGGCAAGTGAATTTGCCTCTGGTTTTTTGTGTTTCTGCCTCCGTAAAATGAGAATTGAATGGTCAGAGAGGCTCCTTCTAACCGTAGAATTCAGCGATTTACATGCAGTTTGCAGCTACGCCTGGCTGGAAGACAGCCAGTGGTGCAGACTATTCAGTTAGATTTGAATTTCGCCAGTCATCTCTCTTTTCAGTGTATAGAGCTTTAAAGAAAATGAGACCATTGGCTGGAAACACGTTCAAAAGAGGTTCTGGGAAGATGCAGCTTGGGCTTTAGATCTCATGAGCCCCCCGCCCCAAGAGTCACAGCTCCCCACTCTCCCTGAACGCCATGCACCCCATGCACAGAAGCGTGCCAGGCCCCCTGCATTCTGACCCGTCCGCACCCTGCGCCTGCCCGCGGTACCGCGGCCGCTGGGTCCTGTGGGGAGCCGGCTCCCCCCAAATCCCCGTGAGAATCTCACCGACCAGACACGGTAGAGGGTTTCTTCCGTCTCTGTTTCCGGAGGCCGGCTTGAGCATCTGCGAGCTGGGCTGTCCTCTGGACAGTGGGAAAACGGATGGGTTTTCCTGGTTGCTAGGAAACTGACTGAAGGAAAATAGTGTTTCAAAAACATCTCTGCCCCCCTCCCACCCCAAGCAGGGGTGGAGGTGTCATCTCTTTGAAACAGGATTGTGACCTGACCTGAGGTTTACTGATCTTTTTTACCTGAGTGGGTTAGGTGTCTCATTTAAATGATTAATGGGAAACCGAGGTAATGTTAGGAGTCTGGCTTCTTTCTTAACAGCATTTGACTGTTGCAGGCCTTGACTGACAGGGCAAGGATAGCTGGAGAAGTCAGCGCAACTCTGTTCCTCCCTGAGTAGGGTGCCTTAAAGAAGCGCCGTACAAAGGCCGTAGGGTACAGGGCAGCGAAAATCTTAAGGAACCTCCTGGGGCCTTTGCTGCTTCTCCCCATGAAGTGGTCTCCCTGCTAGGAGGTTTGCCTCTTCGTCTTTGCTCCCTGCTGACAGCTTGATGAGAGCTCTGTCTTGCTTTTTTTTTTTTTTTTTTAAAGACAAGGCCTCACTCAGTAGCATAGGTTGGTCCTGAACTCACTATGTAGCTCAGTCTGGTCTGAAACTCACAGCAATCCTCCTGCCTCAGCCTTGCAAGTGCTGGACTTAAAAGTGTGCACCAACACATCCGGCTAATGTGGTCCTGGGAAATTGAACTCAGGGTCTTGTGCTTGCAAGGCAAGCACTCTAACCCTATTCCTTTACTCCCTGTTCTCTTCTTTTTCTGTTCTCTTTCTTTTTTCCTTCCTTCCTTCCTTCGTTCCTTCAGTCTCCCTCTTTTTGTAGTACTGGAGACTGAGCTCACTCACTGGGGATTGAGCCTTCTCACTGACCTATCTCCCCAGTGCATTTTTAAAATTTTTGATTCTGAGACGGGGTCTCACTAAGTCACTAAGCTGCCTACACTGGACTAAACTTGTGACCCTTCTGCCTCAGCTGCCTCAGGGTACTAGGCTTGTGTCACCGGGCCCAGCAATCCTTGCTCTTTTAATAAGATTTAAATTCATGACAATGGCTTATAAGTGTGGCTTCTGTGTTATTGGACAGAGGCCAACTTTGTTACTCTGTTCTTCAATAACTCTTAGTCTTCCTTTCAATTCCTTTCCACTGACCAAGTCTCTTAGTTATACACGTAAAGAAAAAATATCTTTTCCTCACTCAACACTAGGCCCACAGCTGAGAACCCTATAACAACACATGATATGCAGGAGAAAAACATTGAGATTTATTGAGTATAAGTCACATGTGATATGGGAACCTTCATAATGAAAGGAAGTCCTGAGGGAACAGGTAACTGTGTGTATTTTGATGTTTAGTTTTGGTAAGAGTGGACACCTTATGTGAAACAGGAGCCAAAGTGGGGTGACCTCACAGTGGGGAGACTTAACGAAGCCTACTGTTCACTTGTTTCTCAGCATCCTTCTGCCTTTGAAGTCTCTGCCCAGGTCAAGGAAGGCACCTGTGGGTCTTAGGATCTGCTTCCGGAGGGAAGCCTTGGGAAAGGGGGAGTGATCTTCTAGCTTCTATTACCTTCTCAGAAGCCAATGTGCAATGCTTCTTCCTTAGGAAGGCTCCTGTGTCATCAAACACATGTTAAATAAATGTACATGCTTTTCTCTTGTTTATCTTTTGTTGAGGAGACTCAGGCATGAGGATTGATGCAGGAAAGACAGGCTTCCCCCTTGCAACCGGGTAGTAGTATGTTTAGCATATAGTAAACCAGCATATACAGGCAGAGTGCTTTTGCATAAAAAGATGCAATTTAGCAAAATTCTCCACCAACACAAGAGCCCAGGCATGCTAAGATCACAAAGCTCAGATTGCCCTTCGTAAGACTTGGGCATGTCTGGACGCATATGGGCAAGTCTGCAAGTCCAGGGTCCAGGGATTGTGGGATTATCAGGATATGTTTTCCTCGGTGGTTCTCAGTGTTCACTGTGTTTTAGCCACTTGATGAGCTTTAAGATTTTTCTAGAACAGCTAATCCAGAATCTGTGGGAGTAGAACAACCCACCACGTTTAAAAAAATTTCTCCAGTGGCTCTAACATGCAAAAATGATGATAATCACTGAGGCCCGTGAACAATGGAGAGACATCCTAACTGTTGTGTTATTACAATCACATTAACCTTTAACTTGAAGGAAAGTTTTCTTCACTTTTCAAAATAGATGTGACAAAGAAAATGAACCACTTTTCATTGTCATTGTCCCACTAGATATGACTGATGCCCAGCAATGTGATAGCCAATCTATCGCCAGTCTGAGAATGGACTTCATAAAAAGATTGGAGCCAAGTCAAAGAACTTGCAGGTATATGTTTAGGCCACAGTCTATCAGGCAGGTTCAGAGTAGCTAGGCTGGGTGGGTTGAGATGTCTGCCAGATGAAGAACTCATCCTCAGATGAGGAACTCCTCCCAGATAAAGAACTCTGATAGCTTCAGAGAGACCACAGCTTAAGAGAGACCACACCTTGGAATGGCCAAGGGCAAAGCTAAAGTTGAATAGGTCATGAGATCATAGACTCTCGTCACCCATGGCCTGGAATCTTATCTTGGGCCCTCAAATTTGATCTTAAACCAGTGAACTAGTTTTATGCTAATATGCACCAATCAGTAAAGGCCAACTCTGTATAGGAAAATTAATATGCACGATCTATAAAAAAACTTCAGAAGTTAACTGTTACTGCTAAATAATTGGCACCCTTGCCCCTCCTCCTGCTTGCAGGGGAGTTCCTACTTTTTACCTCACTTTCCCCTTTATTCTTTTCCCAGTAAATTTACTATCTACTTCCAAACTGTTTCTTTGTTCTCAGCGTTCATTGACATCGGTAGAATACGAATCCTGGTTTTGAGCTCTCCGGGATCATGTTTGCATGTTTGAAGTTCTTCTTCTTCTTTTTTTAAATCTTGTTTTTAAAGCCAGTTCTAGTTGGAGATTGGTGTCCTGAAGATATTTGACATGACATATGCCTCTACGCCCAGCCTTGAAATTATACCAGGATCCCCCTTGGCAGAAGGAACTGCTACAAGAGTGTGTAAAAATACAACGTGTTTCCCCCTGTGATTGTTCAGTCAAGTTCCTAGAGATGGAAAGATCTCTGATGTTATGGCTTTGTTGAGTCCTTCTGGATGCTATCCAGAAAAGGACTAGGTCCTGGAATAATTTCTGCAGCTTCTAGCAGCAAGGCTAGGTAACAGTTGGAAAAAAATGTTTATGAGACACATAAGTAAAGATCATTTTAGTAAAGTTCTAGAGGCATGGCATGGTAGCTGTGTCCTGGCACTTGTCTCTTGTCTCCACTCCTCTGTTTGTCTCTTGTCTCTTACGAATTAAGCACTTTTGCCCCACCACGTCCTTCCACTGTGATGTTTTTGCCTTGGAACTACCCGACTATTGACTGAATCTTTTAAAACTATGAGCCAAATTCAACTTCTCATTTGAGCTGTAGTTGCTAATTATTGTGTCTCAGTGACAGAAAAGCTGACTAACACACCGAAACAGAAAAGGGCTGGTGACAGCTCCCAAGTTAGCATGCTCTCTCTCCACACACAGGGATGCACTTCTCTCTTTTGCTCTCTCTCCAGCTCTGTTCTTATTCTAGAAGTTCTCTAGAAGGTACTGAGTGAACCGCTTGGATCTGTTGTTGGTCCTGTCAGCTGCATTGGGGGAACAGGGTGTCACATGGGAACAACTGAGGCCCATTGGAGCTGTATAGATAGAGGTCATTCCTGGACAAGGGGCCCTAGATGGGAAATCGGTAGGTAACCTCACACCCCGTGGAGCTGAGACAAGATGGGAAGTTAAGGGTGACTAGTGTTTGGTGATATAAAGACTAAATTTGCAGATTATACATTTGACATCTACTAGCAACTTCAAAAACCATATGCAAGGAATTTGAAAGTTTCTAAATTTCCTATCAGGCTTATTCAGTGAAAGCCTGAGACACAAGGACTTGGGCCAATACTGCCACTTGTGTCTTACCATCTGACTCATCTGCCACGAACTTCAGCAGGAAGCGCCTATCAGGTTGTCTTGAAATTTTCTCTACCAGATTAAGTCGTCCACCACCCTCAATCTCAATTTCAGGCAGTCTCTGGACAAGGGTAAAATGCCAACACACTTTTTGCCAGAGTGTAACACGAATGGTTTCTAGACCAATTGCCAATGAAGTTCTCCTCTTCTGAAACTTCTCAAGCCCAGCCTTTCCATCTGCTTTTCTCTCTGCATTTTGATCTTCTGAGCTCTGACCCGAATCTCCTCCTGAGCTTAGCTCACGGTGCTCTAATGCTTCTCTAGCCTGCATCTTCAGACATTTACAAACTTCTCCTGCAAACCAGTTCCAAAGGCTTCTAAACCACATTGTCAGGCGAAGTCATAGCAAGCAACCGCTCTGCTTCTGGTACCAAAATCTGTATTTGTTAAGACTCCTAGAGAGGCAGAATTAACAGAAATTATAAGTAAAGGGAATTTATTCGGAGGACCTACAAGTCGAAGGAGAGAGATGGTCCAAAATGGCAGCTTACATGTGCGAGAGCTGGAGGGTCTGGGGGCTGCTCAGATGTGAGACAGAAGAACACCAGTCTGAGACCGCAGGATCAGCATCATTCAAAAAGTAATGGCAAGACTGGAGACTGGCATGAATCTGTGATGAAGGCTGGCAACGTGTACACAAGAACAAGTTGGTCAGTGGAGACAATCAAGAAGGATAGAGCTTTCCCAGGCAAAGCGGTAGCAATCTCCCATCTTTCTTCCTTTTTCTTTAGTTCAAGCTCCCATTTGGGCCACCCACATCTAGGGTGAAAGTTCTTCCTTCATTTGCTGGCCCACTGGTCATTAACACATGGCTGTAAGTTCTACCCTGGGTATTTTTTAATCTCTTCAAGTTGACATAATCCTTTCATGGGCACAATGGAATTCTATTTTTCTTCAAATTTTTGGTCAGTAGTTTTAGCATTCACCAATAAATTCAATGGGCTAATCATTACTATAGTGCTTGACTAATGGCAGTTCTCCATTCTCCATTTCCCTATTTTCTCTACGTTGTCAGCTGGGATTCTACTGTAAGGAAAAGCTATTCCCCTTGTTTTGATTATATCAATATAGATTCATTGATATCATTTTGTTTTATGGATAATAATCCAGAACTATTGTTATTTATTCATTTATTTTGCTTACATTATTATGTTAGGAACTGCTGTGGGAGGGCTCTGAATCAGAAAAGACCTTGTTTCAGGTTGGAAATGTAGCTTCATGGTAGAATGCTTGCCTAACACGTACAGGGCTCTAAACTCAATCCCTGACACGTCAAAAAACAGACAAACAAATAAGGTCCTTGTTTTGCACCCAAGATTTGCTATGGGTTGGTGGTTTGTCATTTAACAACATGCTAAATGTTTCTAAGATAGTCATCTGCAAATCATTGCAATAAAACATGTGAGGGTAATAACATGTGTAAATCAACTGCAGCTATGAGGATTATAGAACAGTGCTTACAGAAAAATTTTCAATTGATTTTAATCCAGCCAATCCAATAAATACCAGGGTATAGAAACTGTTTTCTTTAGAGAAGGAGCTCTGAGAACCAAGTATGCATCCTGAGGATAAAGGGAAAATCCATGACTGAGTGCACCCAGGCAAAGCTTCCCAGGTTTGCATTTAGAAGAGTCTCTCCATGTTCTGGAGGTGCTGATGGGGGTTGGGAAACAGGCCATCATCAAAATATCTCGGGGTGGTCCTTTTATTCTCTTCCAATTCTTACAGTACATTCTTGAAAGTAGGATTCTCCTTTTACTTTTAAAGACAAACTTGTTCCAAGACAGTAAAGCAGTGGTAATTTTGGAAGTGTGAGCTTTCATTTCTTCTAATAGAAGTAGTAAATTATTTTCTGAGTTATTTCATTGCTATTATTTTAAGGAGGTTGTTTTTGAGAATAACACTTCAGGAAATTTTGTCCCCTTAAGTTTGTTAAGAAGTAAGAGGTATGGGTTACTTCAATCGCTACTACATTTCCAAAACCTGGCTTAGAAATAAAATTAAAGCGCCAACCTTTGGCTGGCTTTTCTTCACTGTATGCTTCCTGGAGACAGTGTCTTTGTCTTATCGCAACCCACAGTGTCACATGTTCTACAGGTGCTCTACTGTGGAGCTATCTCCCTGGCCCATCTTCTTGGGATCTGTATGTGTTGTGGTTTGGATCTGAGTACAAACAGCTCATGTACTCAGGTACTGCATACTGTTGGGAGGCGGGGCCTTGCTGGAAGGGGCAGACCTGAAGGGATGTGTGCTGGTTCTGCCCTTCCTCCCTACTTGGCTTTTGTCTACCATTTCTACCATGTCTTGAGGAGCTCTTTCTTTGGCTCCAGTCCCACCCTGTATTTCTATCACTGCCAGGCACCCATAAGGGAACTGAGATCTTCTGAAACTGTGAGCTAAAATAAATCTTTCCTCCCTTATCTTGTGGATGTCGGATACTCTGTCCCAGCAACAAAAAGTGACAAAAACAATATGCTTTGTAAAGACAGTAAATAGAATCTCCTAATTTTTCTGGTGACATCTCTCAGACTGAGGTTGAGGAGAGTTTCCAATTTTACAGCCTTGCAATAAAACAAGGAAAAAAATTAAGATAAAAATTAGGACTGGAGGAATAGCATAGAGGCCTAGCAAGCACAAGGCTCTGTGAGTTTTATTCCCCATCATCACGTAAGATAAGTGTGGTGGTGCGTGCCTGTAATCCCAGCACTTGGGAGGCTGAGGCAGGAGGATTGTACTGAGTCCAAGGCCAGCCTGGGCTCCATAACGAGTTCAAGACTAGCCTGGGCTACAGAGCAAGATCCTGTCTTAAAAAAAAAAAAAAAAGAACCTATGGTAAAATGTATAACTATTTAAATATTTTTTTTAAAAAATGGATTAAAGACACATAGTCATTCATTCCCCCTCAAAATACTTTGTTTCAAAAACACTTATTTTATTGTTTTGCTACTTTCTGAAGCAGTATTGGTACTGTCCTTTTTCAAAAGTTTCTTTACAAGGTGCGATCAAAATTACAGTGAACGTGACTGCTGGGAGCCGTCCAATGCAGAGGTGGGTTTGTGTGTCCTCACCCACCTTGTTCACCCAATCTGGTACCAGGCAACTTCCGGCTCTTCCCTAGAGTCAAAATGACCTTGAAAGATAAACATTTTGAATCGGTTCAGGACTCTGAGGTAGCCGTAACAGCACAACTAAAGACACTAACCCCTCCAGACCTGCTGCTCTAGAAGGCAGCAAGAATGACGGCATGAGTTGGAAGTGAAGGAGAATGTTTTGAGGGAGATTAATAAGAGCATGTCTTTCACTGAAATAATTTTTTTAAAAAACGTAAGCACACAATACTTTTCACACTGTATAGCAAGAACCTGTCTCCAAAAACATCACCAAATCACTGTATACTCATATTATGTCATGTGTGTATTTATTACGTTTCAATAAAAATTTCTACAAAAAGAAGGAGGCGTTAGTGGTAGTAACCGATCCATCTTCACGTGCCTGGCATGGGCAACCCTTAGAAACTACCATTAGCTCTCGCGCTGACCCCCTCTACGGTCACTTCTAGAAGCGTGAAGCCAACTTCACTTCAGCTTTTGTAGGTCATCTGGTCGTTCATTCGGTGCTGCCCGGGGTCCTGATCCTGTTATGGAGGAGCTGATACAAAGTGCTGTCTCAGGAAAACCTCCTGCCCGTGTCGCTGCCGGAGGGAAGAGAGTGGCGGGGTTCTTGCTGCCCTGAAGTGCTTTGGTTTGTCACATTCGAACACGTATTCATCAGCCGTCATGTGATAATCTGCAAAAGGGGGGTGGGTCATGCGGGAAGAGATGGAGAAAGAAGGGGGACAAGACAGCTGCCTGGTGGGATTTCTACAGTGAGTGTCCTATGTCTGCTCCACTCCGGGCAGATCGGACCTCGCCCGTAAGATCTTAGTGACAACTGTCAGAAAATTATTTAACCATCTTGTTTGACTTAAGTGGATTATTATCAAAGTCCTCTTCTTGAGAAACATTACTATTATTGGACTGTAAGAAAAATAATTTAATTTCTTGTATTTAGTGTTCCTACCTAATGTATTCATCCATACAGCTAGGTATGGATATGGGGACAACACCCGCCTCACTGAATCACCTGGCTGAAAATTCAAGAGCACTTTCTATTAGCTCCTCCATAACGGGGATCAGCGTCCCCCGGGGAGGCCTATGGCTTACAGCAAAGCTGTGACTTGTGGCTAGTTACCCTCAATAAGAGTGAGGTGTTAACGTACTAATCTTCCGCACCTAAGTCATTTCACTTAAGTCACCACTCTAACTCAGCTTCCTGTTCCTCTAATGGGTTAGCAGTAATTAAATCTTGAAGCCTCTCCTCTGAATCCAGCCAATCCCTTTATTGGGATATTTACCAAATTTTTTTTCCTGTATTTTGCTATATTTTTATTGTTATTATTAAACCTGGCCTTACCCACCAGCTCACATTAGAAAATAACTACAAGCATGGTTTCTCTGACTTGGAAAACCCAGAACACAGACATTCTTTGGAACCATACGAAGTGATAGCCGGAGCCGGGGAAAGGGATAGGGAGGGCATGGGCGGGTAGAAGATGGGAAGGGATTATAAAGTCGATGTGATACATAGGTGTACGAAACACCCAAATTCATTGTAAATACTATGTATAACATTTGTATATTAATAAAAAACAGTGGGGAAGAAAAGAATGAGGTGTTACATATTCACTCGGCTAGAATTCTAAGCCACTCCTTCTAGCCACTTTACTGGTAATCAAATTGACATTTTCCAGGATGGATTTCTGTGTCTGTCTCTCAATAATTCCAAATATGGGTAAAGGGAGCAAATGAATTTTATTTATTGGTCCTCCAAAATCCCAACTTTCAACAGAGAGCAAAGAGTAGGTTTGTGATAGCCTGATGTGGCCTCTTGGGTCTGTGTGACTCACATTGCTTCGTTGTTCCGTGACTCAATTTCCCATTTCTGAAAGGAATCTCTTAATGCTATGTACCTTTACGAAGCTACTACAAGAGCTACATGGATTCTTTCATACCCAGTAGGTGAGTAGTACTTGTTAAATATTCACTATGATTTTTAATATTGTAATCAATGTAACATAAAGTTAATCTGTGAGTCATTTTTTCAGTCAAATAAACATCGCATTTTTCCAATCCCATAATATGCTTTTATAATTATAACTAATGGGGAGCAGTACTCACTGCATAAAGTTTTCACAATTTTCCGACCAATTCATTGTGGCTCCCTCTCTAAACTGACATGTTGGAATTTAAGGAAAGAATGTGAGATAAACATAAGCTTATAAACATCTTTCAAGTACTGACCGAAATGAACTAGAACTAAAGATACAGAAGAAAATGTCATTAGCCTTGAAACCAGGGAATGATTCCAAAGTCATTTCATAAATACTGAGCAATATTTCTAGGACACAGTGCTGCTTGCCCCAGATGAAAGAGAATATCTAGGATCAACTTTGCCACACTGTGCTCAGGGCTTGATAAAAATTAACCAAGGCTGCCAAAGGAGCTGAGCAATAGAATAAATAAGATAGTATTCTTTGTACTCTTGTAAGTTTTTAGACTAACTCCCATTCTGGCAAATTCAACCATCCTGCTTAAAAGTTTGTATTCCAAAACCAAGAACATTCTTGCAGTAAAATAAAGTGATAAAGTGTGATAGGACACACCTTTATCCAACAAAAGCCTTCACTTCGTCTTTCCTATTGACAACTTTCTCCTCTCCCTTTACCTTCAGTTGAGCTTTGCCTTCTAATTAATAGTTGTATATTCAACCCTGCAAAGCAGAGGTACCTTCTCCAGCGTTAAGGAACATTTAATGAAATGAACCCAAGAAGCATGGAGTCAAGAAAAAAAAATTTAAATTTTCTTCCTTATCTTAATCAGATCACTGCCATTGGTTACTACTCTCTATACTCTGCAGCTCAGAATGTAGTGTAATCATTAGCTATAGGTGGGCCAGATGGAAAATTTCAGAAATGAACTAAGATTTTCAAGGTGGGCTCCCTTTTTTTAAGTGTATCCTTGCTTTTTGTAGCTATATCAAGAAAGGGGGCAGAATTTACAAGTGTTTCAATAATAATGGTAAATAATAGTACTACTCTAGTTCTTTTGTTTGTTGTATGAGATTATTAATTTGAGTCGACACATAAATGATCATAAATTAAATATCTTCCTTCGTGAGTGTTGCTTTGCTCTAAGGTCATTTTATAGACTTTTGAATCAATATGAATGGAGGAGTTTGGTGTGGTATGCAAAATTCATTGTTTCTGTTGGTATTGGAACTGCTGGCCTATTACCTGTTGCTCACCATGTTTCCATATATGCTCACTCTTTCTTTCTTTCTTTCTTTCTTTCTTTCTTTCTTTCTTTCTTTCTTTCTTTCTGAGACAAAATCTCACTATGTAGTCCAGGCTGCTACTGAATTATCTATGTTACCATATACTCTTTTGCAAACGTGAACATAAAAATCTATATACTTTCAAAATTGTTAAAATATACATGTGTTCTCCACACAACCCCCAACTCAGCGGTTGTTTCTCCACAGCACTTTATTTTTTGGTTGTTTGTTTTCCTCCAGCCCTATTGAGATATGATTAGTAAATAAGGATGGAACTTATTTAAAGTGTTCACTACAGCATGATGTTCTGTTGCATGTACAGATTGTGACATGATAACCACAATCAAGGTAATATATCCATTACCTTCTAATTGTATCTTTTGGTGTGTGTGGAGAGAACATTCAAGGTCTTCTCTCTCAGCAAACTTCACGTGTACAAAATTGTGCTATTAACGTTGGTCGCCATGTTATACATTAAATTTCCAGAGTTTCTGTGTCCTGCATAACTGAAACTTTGAACCCTGAAACCACCACCTTCCTGTTTACCTCTCTTGGCCCTTGCTAACCACCCTTCCAAAAGCTTCCACATATAAGCAATACCGTACAGTATTCGTCTTTCGGTGAATGTACATTTCCACTTTTTTCTCTACCCAGAAGCCTGACAGACAGGCTTTCTCCATATCTTGGCTATTGTAAATAGTGCTGCAAGGAACTTGGGAGTGCAGATGTTTCTTTAACCAATTGATTTCACTTTCTTTAGGTAGACACCTGTAGGGGGGCTGTTAAATCATATGGTAGCTCTATTTTTAGCGATTAGAGGCACTTCCCCGTTTTCCACAATGTCTGTATCAATTTCCATTTCCTCCACCAGCGCCCAAGGGTCCCTTTGCTCTTCATCTTATCCAACACTTGTTATCTTTTGTTTTTCTTTGATAATAGCTGCTCCAACATTTCCTTGATAATTACTGATAGTGAACGTTTTTTTATATACCTGTCAGCCATTTGCTAATCTTCTTTTGAAAAATACCTATTCTGGTATTTTGCCTATGTTTTATTTGTTTTCTTGCTCGTGAGTTCCTTACGTGTTTCAAATATAATTCCTCATTAGATTGGAGGTTCGCAAATATTTTCTCCTATTTCATGAGTCGCCTCTTCGCTCTGTGGGTTGTTTGCTGTGCTGAAGCTCTGTAGTTGATGCAATTCTATTTGTCTACTTTTATAGTTGTCTGCCGTGCCTTTGAAGTTATATGCATAAGGTCATCATTCAGACCAATATCAAAAAACCCCAAAACCTTTCCCTTATGTAATCGTCCAGTAATTACACAGTTTAAGGTCTTAAAATTAGATAATTAACCCATTTAACCTAAAAAAAAAATATGTTGTGAGGTAAGAGTCCAATGTCATTCTTTACAAAAGGATATCCAGTTTTTTCAATGCCCTTTCTTGAAGACCATGTTCTTTCTCCCCTGTGTGTTCTTGGCAGCTACATCAAAGATGAATTTACTATAAATAATGGGTTTTATTTCTGGGTTCTGTATTGTGTTCTCTTCACCTACACATCTGTCTGCATGCTACTACCATATGCTTTCTTATTCTTCTTCTTATTTTTGTCACTTTGTACCCTATTTTGAAATCAGATAACACAAATTTCAAATGTTTTCATCAAGACTGCTTTGGCTATTTGAGGTCTCCGGTGGTTCTGTAGAAAATTTAGGATTATTTTTCTATTCATTTGAAAAATTTTATTGTAAATTTATTAGGATTTACATTTTTATCCTTTATCCTGGTAATGTGGTTATCCCATCAATCCATTTCTTTGTGTCAGTCTTCAGTAGTTGTGGAAAAGTATTTTGGATTTTAAGGAAATGCTAACACATCCCTTTTTGCTCATGTGAAAGAGGGTTTGAAAGAGACAATTCTACTGAATCATTTAGGCATTCAGAGTTGTCTCATATAGACACAATGTGGAAATTTCTTCGCAGTTTTTAAGGTTTCTCAGTTCTGAGGAAACATTAAGCCAGAAGCTTATGAAAGACAAAAGAACACACAGAAACAAGTAGAAGAGTGGAAGTTTAGAAACATCAGATTACAGGATGCCATGCCATTTCTTTCATAGTACCAAACAACCGATCTCTCTTTCTCCTCCCTCCCTCCCTCCCTCCCTCCCTTCTTTCCTTCCTCCCTTCCTTCCTTCCTTCCTCCCTCCCTCCCTCCCTTCCTTCCTTCCTTCCTTCCTTCCTTCCTTCCTTCCTTTCTTCCCCTTTTTGGTTTGCCTTTGGAGGGTAACACAATAACTTTGGTATATAGTTATTTTTCCACACTGAACTTTCAAGTTTGCTGTTCAGAAGTTCCACTTTGGTATTAGCTCTGGCTTTCACTTTAAACAAAACTCAAGAAGAAATCATCATCACTCTGAAACTCCTGTTTTTTTTTGTGTTCTAAACAGAGCACCACACTTACTCAGTTGCTGAGGTCTAGAGATTTGGGGTATTTTCTTTAAATCCTAACAAGATCTCAACTCCCTCATCCAGTTTCAAATAGCTGCTTTTATCACAGCTGTCTCCTGGCCCCTACTGTAGGCAGAACCAAGGGGAATTCCACCCTGATTTCTGCCTATATCCTGAGCCCTTTCTTGTCATTTAATTTTTTCAATTTAGAGATAGAGTCTCACTAAATTGCCCTGACTGGTCTTGCACAACCACACTCACCTGTGTCTTTCCTTTTTGCTTTTTTCCCCCACTACCACTGAAGTAGATTTGGACTCCTTCTCTTGGCTTGTTGCAGTAGCCTCCTCCCTGGTCTTGCTGTCTACCACAGGCCCCTATCCATCTCTTACCTGCCTGCCCCTATTCTTCATTAAAGAAAAATTGTTCAATGATATTGTTAAATCATAGTAAGGAAGACTGTTTTCATGACCACCTTGATAGTTAGAAATGCACCATCAGTTCTCACTGTAATGGAGAAAGACTGGGCTAAACTCTAAATACAACATGGAAAAGTGGGAGTATGAAACCAAGAAGCAAAGTTGGAGTTAATGGATGGAAAATTTCTAAGGAGCAATGCCAGAGTTAAGGAATTCTGGCCAACTTGACCGGACAGGATTCCTCACAGTCTGGGGTGATTAGTCACCACCTGGAGGTGATGGAGGATAAAGAAGCTCATCACATATTGGGGAAGATTAGATAGTGAGGAGGAGGATTATTCTTGCTAAATTAACATATCAGGGTCTTTGCTAAAACTGGATTTTGCATGATGTGCACGCATGAGCCTAATAGAAGATTCAAAAGTCTGAGTAAAGTTTATCCAAGCAAAGTTTCTTTGTCATCGTGTCAATGATTTGTTTTCTACACTGCTATTGAAGAAAGTTTTCCAGAAAGGCTCATGAAATCTCCGCAGAACCCATACTTTCTGAATGGTTTATGTTTTCTACAGGATAAGACTCAGTCCCCGTATTACAAGAACAGGTCTCCTGTGATGTTCGTGTGGGTTATACCTTGCTCTGGGCCCCACTTGCCTGAGGGGTTTCATCTGCCAAGAGGATTATAGCAGATTAAATTGTAGACCCCAAAGTCTCATCTTAGGTATCTACGAATGTGACTTATTTGGCACAAGAATCTTTGCAGATGGAATCAAGTATCTCTAAATGAGGTCATTCTGGATTAATGAGGTGGCTGTAAATCCAAAGAGAAGTGACTTTATGAGAAGTGAGAAGCCACAGCCCAAGGAAGATAGAGATTGTAAAGAATTCCTTCATATAAAGATGGAGGCAGAGATGGAAGTGATGCACCTACAAGATACAGAAAACCAAAGATTGCTGGCAACCACCACGAGCTAGAAGAGAGGCCAAGAGTGGATTCTTCTTCAGACCCTCAAGAAGGAACCAATCTTGCTGATAGTTTGCTTCACTTCAGACTTCTGTCTTCTACAATTATGAGTAACTGTTTGATATTGGTAGTAACTTGGTACGGCAGTCCTAGAAAAGCAACACAGGTAGTTTTCTTGAGTAAAGAGTAAGGAGGCCTTTTGCTAAGTCACACTGAAGTCCCTATAGAGCAAGCAGTGATCCTGAGCCACTCATTGTGAGATTGCTGCTTATTTCCAGGATCACTGAGTTGTTATTTCTTTTCCTCAACCCCTCTGTTCCCTTGACCAAGTTTTGCTTGCCCTTTTAAAATTCAGCTCAGGAAAACTCATCCATTGGGAAACTCTCCCTGAGAGGCATTTCCCTACCCCAATGTTGGACATGAGCTGTCATTTATTTGTGAGGTCACGTTATGCTGGCTACCTATGTGACTATATCCCAAAGTGTGTAAGCTCCTTAGGGGTGGTGCAAAAGTGCTTATTCTTCTAGCACCTAGCAAAAGTCTTTGCTTATGGCAGAAACTCTAAAGGTTTATAGAACCAATAGGCGGAAAGCTGAAAGGCTGAGCTGCTGAGGATTGCTGTGTGTAAAGCCGTGAGATCTGGTGCCAGGTTGTGCCTGATGGCCCAAGGGTGGATAGGACTGTCCATTTGTGATAGTAGAAATTTTGTGGTTCTAGTATCTTTTTTCTTAGTAATATCCTGAGCACTCTAGGTAGCAGAAGATGGTAGTAGTTGGGAACTCTGTGATAGCAGTGTGGTTCCACCTACAGTGAGCGTGAAAATCTAGTAGTAAACATTCATGGAGTGCATCCAGTAGACAGCAAGCGGGGAGATTGGAAGGGTTTCTTATTTCCTGTGAGCAGAACTAACAACAACCCAACAGCTGGTAAATGAATTAGCTATGACTCTCTTGTCCTCAGTTGTTCTATATTAGTTGCAGGTTGCTTAATCTTGAAGGGATATTTACACTGTAATTCTTAGTATGCTGATTTTAAGAGGACAGCTTGCTTTGGTTACACTATGCTTAAATTTATTGCAATGTAACATGTTTGCACTGTTAAGTAGAAAGATGTGCAACTTTTATTTGTTGCTATTATCTTTATTTTTTTTCTTTACAGGCAATATTATATTGACACCTTTTACAGAGATTACTGTAGCTTTTAAAAAAATTGATTCAGCCTTAGTGGTATAGACTTTTATTTTCTACTTCTTCTTCTTCTTTTTTTTTTTTTTTTTACAGGTGTGCTGTGTGTCTCCATGCCCAGCTTATGTGGTGCTGGGGAATCAAGCCCAGGGCCCTGTACTTGCCAGGCAAGTGCTCTAACAACTGAGCATACCTCCAGCCCTAAGTTTTTCTCATATAAACAAAACACTTTTTCTATTAAAGATAAAGATATTTTTCTGAATGAAATTATATATATGTATATTTAATGTCCAGAAAGTACAACAAGGCTAGCACAGCATGAGAAACTCCTTTTTTAGGATACAGACATGCACACACAACAAGTATATGAAAAAACTGTTAAAACAGATTAAGTTCTATAGTCTAATTTATAGTATTATGCGAATGTCTATTCTCTGACTCTGATACTATTGTACAGGTATATAAGATATTGCCATTAAAGGAAGCTAATGTGATGGGATCACTGGACTTCATTACTGTATCTGTGATTTCTAGTCAATATACAATGAATGTAAAATTTAAAATAATGTAAAAGGCAATACAACTTTTCCCTGTCCTCCTGGGGTGCTCACTTTGGATCCAAGCTACAGTGCCATGGGCAAGCCCTGGCCACAGGCAGAGGCCATATGTAGGGTTCTGGATGCTAGCTTCACCTAAGGTCTCAGCCAACAAACACGGGAAGGGAGAACTATTCAAAGCCACTCCAACCCTAGCCACCATCTAACTGTAACTCTGTGGAAGGTGCTCAGTGAGTATTGCAAGGTGAGAATCACCTAACTGAGCCCAGGTAACTTCCAGTACCACGAGCAATATCGAGAAGGTGAGTATTCCTGTAAGCTATGAAGTTTTGAAATAATATTATCATGCCACAAAAGACAATCCGTAGACCACCAATGCAATCTAAGTGCTTCTGTGCCTCAGTTTTTATCCTTATAAAAGGACTACCTGTACAAACTTATCACAAGCATGAAATAAGTATCAAAGAGTCCAGGGCACTGCTTAGATGATAATAAATGTTAGCTAATGTTATTAACATTATAGTGTAACCAGAGTATAACAAAAAGGCAAGAAAAACATGGACTGGTCTACACAGCTCTGGGTCAATTTCAAAATGGCACTGAAGATTTTTTGATTTGTATCCCCAGGGATTGAGCCTGAGCCACAAGAACTTGGCAACAGACTGGGTTCTATCTCAGGCGCATCCTTAGCTAACCCCCGTCACCCGGCTTGCCTGTGAGGTAATCACACATTCTAAATATAAATGACAGCTCCATAAAGTTGTGCCCGCCTCCTAAACATCCAGAAGTAATAACATTTTTCTTCTTTAATCAGAGAAGCCTGCAGAGGCAAAAGTACTTGTAGATACAAATCTGCTCCCTGGAGTCAAGGGACATTTTTCATGGGAAATATGTTGCTTCAACAACACTTGAGGTTTGAAGCCCACTGTTGTGACCCACAGGATTATAAGAGGTCTTACTTTTCTCTTTTGTCCCATTTTGAGCACGGTGCACTAAATCAAGGTATCTTTAAGGCTCTCTTTTTACTGTATCATTCATTAAAACATAACTTTAATTAGCCTATAATTCCCACCAAATTCTCACCTCCTCGAAGCATAGTTCTTGTTAGTGTCCCGGTGGGTGAGGCTGGCAGACTCTCTTTGGTTGGGATAAGGAGAAGGGAAGGTAGAATTAATTAGAAGGGGGCCGGGGTCTGGAGACTATTATTAGGGAGTCTGAATTACTCTCAAGGGCTGGTGCACCGTCAGAAACCAAGCGGGGCCCATTTCACCCACTGGTGCTGACTGCAGCTGTCTGGCAGGGCAGGCACATTGCAGTGGAAACCCTCAGGCAGCATTGGAAAAGTACTTTGAACTTCAGACTCTGGAAAATGCAAAATCATTAACCCTTAGATTCTGGCCCTTGATCCTGGTGTTATGTTCTTGGAAGTTACCCTTGGAATCTGGATTCACAATGGCTGGCTCAGCAAAGTCAACTTTGCCCAGTAATATTTAATTTCTAGATAGGAAAAAGCAAGAAAGAATTGATAGATAAGATGGGGGTGAGGGGACATTGGAGAGGCATGCTGGGAAAAGCAGAGGCCTATACACACACGCGCGCACATACACACACACACACACACACACACACACACACAAAGAGAGAGAGAGAGAGACAAACAGTGAGAGAGAGTATTGCAGCTTGAACTCTGTTTACCTGACTTATACTGCAAAGTAACATTAAACAATAACTTGAGCTCACTAGGTTGTCCTACTGCAGCTGGGACAACATTGTCTTGACATATTTCCCGAGATATTTGTGGTTAATGCCCTTTATCACTAAAGTTTTTACATGCAAAGTGGCTCTGAATATAAATGTGCATTTTACTCCAGAGATTCTGGGGAAAATATGGTGGACTTGCCTGAAAACCTGGGCAAATATCCCAGCAGCTGCAAAATCAAGAACTCCTGACTTAACAAATTATTCAGCTTTACAAAGAGCCCAGCAAGCCCGGCCACTTTTCTGACCCCAGTAGTAGGAGTTCTTAAAGGAATGCCGGTAACAACAAATCCAGTTTAATCATTTCAGGTTCAGAAGTGGAAGAAAGGAAGTTGAAATGATTAGCTTGGAGCAGGGGACCTCAGAGAAATCTCTCTCTAAACAAAAAACTTGCTGATGTCAGCAAGAGACATAATGTAAATAGCACATCTATTATTCCAACTTAAATTATATGCACTAGAGATTACTCGAAATTAGATGTAAGTATCCTGTCTTTACAATGCCTGATATTAGCCAACCAAAACTTTGTGCAAATTTACTACGTCAAACAGTTTTACCTCATCCTTTTCAGGGTTCTTGAATTTTAGCTTTCATAAAAATCACTTGGCGAGCTTGTTACACAGGAGATTTCTGGAGCCTTGACATCAGAGTCTTATTCAGTTAGGTGTAGCCTCTAAATCTGCCTTTGAATATCCAAAAGGATATTTATACTTGGGTTCACGGAGTGTCCTGCCTATCCTCTGTAAGTCATATGTAGGTGGCCTCCTTGATTCATATTTGAAAACGTTTGTCTCAGGTGTGTTTAATCGGCAGCCCATGAGTCTCTTGCCCTTGTGTTGTTTTGAGTGAAGAAGATCTATCTTGGGCCCATATAAAATGAACTATACAATATAGCTAATGCATATAAGTACTAAAACTTTCTTAAATTTTTAAAATCATAACATTGAAAGAATTAAGGGTGAAAAAAATGACTGGCTAGAGGTTGGACACGCCTGGATTAGATGAACAGAAAAATTGTACCTTGATCTCTGTTCTGCTATCTACTGACTGACTCTTGCTTGGCAAGTCACTTTTAGCTTCTGGGCCCCCGTTTCCTCCTGGATGAACTTCAGTGGTAGATGGTGGTAAGAATTAAATGTAAATTCCTAGAGAGGACCACATGCTCCAGATGTGCATTGCCTCAACCTTTACCCTTGTTAGAAATTGAAGACTTTCTATTATTGTACATTGCTTCTCCATGAAACGGTGCTCTACAATGCCAACAACTGGATTCTCCAAAAACTGGAACCAATCTGTTTGTAAGCTTTCATCTTGAGCCTGATGTAAGGTTAAAATTATTTACAGAAAACCATTTGTCCAGAATGCTACAAATTGTCAGCCTAAAATCTAATGTCATTTTGCATAGCAAGCAGTCTGTACACCGCTTCTGTAACTTGAGTTTATTTGGCATATATTCCAACTGCTCAAATATATCTAGAGTTTGTCACAACTGAAGACACCGCAGAGATTCATTCTGTCCTTTGTCTTGCATCGCTTTTTCCTAGTCTGCCATCCCCTCACAGGATGATATGAATACCAATTTATTTCCCAGAACATTCATATAGATCAGTTCAGGAAAACAATGTTTAGGATGTTGATGTTTCCGTAAGGTTTGTATGAATCAGATGAGGAAAATAGTAAGTCATGATAATTGAAAAATGCCAATCAGATAAAAAATAATAAGACATGACAACTGAGGCTAAAACTTCAAAAATGCCTCGTTACTTTTAAGTTTGAGGGCATCTTAAGTTACACAGTGAGTTCAAGGTTAGCCTTAACGCCACAGCGAGACATTGTGTCAAAAAAATCAAAACTGAAAAAACAAAAATATGACCGGCCAAACCAAAAAACTGGATCTTCTATGGGCAAGTGGCATAATTGTTCAACTATTTATATTTGCTTTTAAAAATAGCCTAAGGACTAGGGGGTGTGGCTCTGGTAGAGGACTTGCCTATCCTTCAGGAAGCTGTGAGCTGTCTTTAGCCCTGCAGAAATACAACGATATCAACAAAGTTGCCCATGTAAGTTGTGTACATGGTCCCAGAAGCTTATCCAATGTGTCATACAATCATAATGGCCCCTTTTTCTTTTGGGCAGTATGCAAATTGTGTAGCGATGGTATTAAGCTCCAAGGGGGGAGGAGCCAAGCTTAACTCCCTGTGGTGCGTTTGTTCACTAGAGCCCTGCCTAGCACACATTTGACCCTTAAAACAAAACAAAACAAAACAAAACTGTTTTACGAATTACAAGTTTAGAGTCTCCCGAGAAGTTGAATTTCTCAACACATTCCGTTGTTTATGAGACACCCTCTATTTTCTTCTTTCACGGATGATTTTATTGCCTTTGTCTGAGGTGAATTCTAATCCTGGGTGGTGAAGAGTATCAGGAGATAGGAATGCAGTAAGCCATGAGTTGCCAAGAATTGCTTTTCACATTTCATTCCTCTTGACTTCTCACTAACATTCGATCTTGTCCTTTCTTACTCCATGGATAGACTTTTCCTATGACTTCCTTTCGCAAGAACATCCCCTGGTTCTCCCAAAGTCTTTCAGGTTTGTTTCTTCTTTGTCACTGATTTTTCTTTGTGTTTCTTAGGTACGGCCAATCACTGGCCATCTGTTATTCTCACCTTGCTATTCATTTCCTGTACTTTTTTTCACTTCAACTTATATCTGTATCCTTTGGCCTTGACTTCTATAATTCATCTCTAAACGGTGCTTGAAATCGTCCTTTTAGGTGTTCTGCCTATCTAAAACTCATTATGTTTTAATTGCATTTATGTTTGTGTTAAGACCAGAAATCTTGAGATGTTGTTTATTAAAGTAGTCTTTTGGGACATTATTGTTTTATACTGATCTAAATGATTCTTTCATCTAGACTCAGAAAGAGTGACTTTTAAATGCATTTGTACCTCTTTTTGTTCTTTCATATCTTGTACAGATGTACATTGTAAAGAAGCAGATTTTAAGCGTAAAGCGTATGGGTCAAAGAAGTAGGGAATAGAAAATAATAAATAAATTAGTTATTAAATTATTTACTTACTAAATAAAAATAAAACAATTATAGTAGTCCTTCCCTTATCCAGTTTTGCTTTCCATGGTTTCAGATACCTTTGACCAAATGCAGTCTGAAAATATTAGATGAAAAATTCCAGAAATAAAAAAATTGAAGTTTTAAATGACACCTATTACACCACATGATAATTTTTCTGTTTTATTAATATTGCTATTCATCTATTCCTCTTCCTAATCTGTAAATTGACATTCATCATAGGTCTGCATCCTCTGCAGATAGAGGGCGCTGCAGATGGGTTTGCTGATGGTTTTATAACCACAGGTCAGTACAGACAGTGCCCTGTATAAAATACATGAACAGTTCAAATGGCAGTGTGTTTCTTAGCACGATCGATGATGACAAGCTCTGACTTTATAGTTCAGGATGGTCCTGAACTCACTCCATAGCCCATGGTGGCCTTGAACACACAACAATCCTCTTGCTTCAATCCTCTCGAGTGCTGGCATTACAGGCATGTGCCACCAAGTCTAGTTTAAGTGGTGCCGGAGAAATGAACCCAGAGCCTTGAGTTTGCTAGATCACTGAGCTAGGCGTCCAGGCTATGGTTGCTGGTATTTGAAATTTAGGCTGGAGTCCTTGTTTTTAGATGGTTTGTTGGATGTGCCACACAGTCCACACTTTTAAGCAGATTTAAACCGAGAAGAATGGCTGTTCAGCCCAGCAGAAGTGGTGGCAGTATTTGGTTTCACGGATCACATGACTTCTGAGGTATCTCTCACCACACAGTGACAGTCAGGCTGTAACTCCTTATCATGGGTTGCAGTAGTCTTTCCTTGGTGACATTTCTCCTGTACCTGAGAGGTGTGCTCCACCAGTTCCTGTTTCATGTCATCTAATATGTCTGCATTTTTTTTTTTTTTTGTCATGGCCTTCTAGCTCCACATGGTTACCGTGAGCAGGAGCTGCCTGACCTCAGTGGTCCTCTGGGGGAGGTGTTCTCCTCTTTATATTATGAACATCAATAATGAAATCTAACTACTGAGTAGCTAATGTGAATATTAATACTGTCATTCAAAAGACATTGAAATACTACATTTCAGTCCCCGCACTCTGAAGAGAGTTTGTGAGGCAGCCACACTGGCTTCACACTTCTCCGGTAACTTCCTGAGAAATGGAGCACACTAATGATGTGGCACTGATGCCATGGAACCTGGTGAGATTACCACCATGTGGAAGAGGTCAATGGTTCTGGTACAGATATTGCATACCTTGCCATAGCTTTAAGACATTTGAAGCAGGTGTTCATGAAAAACAAGACTCAAGTTTACACCAAATAAATTCTGAAAGGCATTCTCTTTATATTAGTGAAGAATCACACTAACATGCTCTAGGAAACCCAGGGATTGACAGCTCACGCCACTCAGTAACTAAGCACTGGTGCAACTGCAGTGTCTGGCGCAGCCTGACCTTCAAGAGAGGCGTCTCTTCTTGAGGTTGAGGGTCCTATGGAACTGTGATTTCTCAGGAAAATATCAGGGTTAGAGTTCACACTTCAATCTGTGTGTTGCATGAAGTGGGTTTAAAACAAGGAAGAAATCTCTCCAATAAAGATGGAAAAACCAGACTCAAGCCTCTGGCTGAGATCCAAGTTGTAAGTCTTTATGGAATAGTACAAGGGTGTGGCAGCAAAAGTTTGCAGGAATAAATAACTAACCATGATCCAGGCTATTTTAAACAATCAAATTAGAAATATGATCAAAGGAAACATTAAACTCATGGAGTAATTCTAGCAAAACAGATAACTACAACTAGAAAATATGGAAAAATTTAAATAGGTGATAGTAGCTCTAGAATATTAAACTAAAAAGGCATGGTCACAATTAGTAACTTTTGTTACGTAGTTTAAATATTTTGGAGCTTACATGGGAAATTCAGTGCCAAAATTTTGCAGGAAATGACTGAAAAGTTCTTAAAGTATGAAAAAGAAGTAGAAAAAACTGAAAGTGGTAAAGCTGTAGTGACCTGAGAATAGGAAAATGCAATTTAGTTAAAGCATTTGTTGAAGCTTAGTCTCTGAATATATAATTTGCAAGATATTATTATCTGAGTAAGCAAGACCAGCTAAGAAAACAATTTTCAGAAATCAAACAAATGTTTAAACCTAAATATTCAAAACAAGAAAGTGTCATGATTTCATTAAAGTGAGGGAATGAAGGTCCAAAAAGCCAGCTAAGGACCCTCAGGCATTTCTACACATAATACTTATATTCCAGCTGATATTTCTAGAACATTCCAATTGAAGGGCCAAGTGTCTTAAAAATCAATCTTCAAGCTTCTATTTAAAAATATTAAAGATGATGTGATTGGAAGCGGGTCACTCTACCAAAGGCAAAGCACCAGACCTTGTCAGCAAGGTAAAGTCAATACTGCGCAGAAAATTCTTGGATTTGTTCCAGAAGAACCTGGTTTAAGCCCAAAGGGAATCCGAATAGGTTTCTTAATGTATTTTTGCCTTTTATACGGAAGAAGAAAAAAATAAATAAAGTAAGCCACACAAAAATGTACAGGTTAATAAACTGTTATAATGCATTCATGTAATAGTGACCCTTGTCAAGAGATAGAACACTGCCCACTGCCCCAAAGCCCTCCAGGGCCTGTCCCAGTCATATCCTGCCCTGTCCCTAGTATCACCCAGCTGTGCACTTCACAGACTATGACATTTAGTCTTCATGATGGAATTTTAAAAGTAGGTATTCTCATCTCTACACAGGGCCAGGGGCTTCATTTGCTTCTAACCCAGACCTGCCCCTTAATGGTAGATTAAGCTTTTAGGTACGTTTCCAGTCTCTGGAGATCTATCTTGAAAATGGAAATCTTCCAACAACACTCTCAGCTGAGCCACTGCAGGTGCGTTCTGGAAGGAGGACAAAGATCAATACATTGTATTGGTAGCAAAGGAAGCTGATGTGTCCCTCTTAGAGGAATTCTTAAGAAAAGTGAGTCATGATATGGGGCAGCGTAATGTAAAAGACAGTATTTTTCTTTGCCAAATTCACAGCTTGAAAAGTCCATTACAATGCTGACCGGGTCCAGCTTGAAGGGATTCACACTGGCCAAATCGGAGGCAACAGAAGCACCAAAATGTATAGTAATGATAATGGAGTACAGCCTATAAAGCAAAACAGAAACAGCGAGTCCTTACTGATATAAATTAATGAATAAATAGATAAATGGAGGGAAGCTAAATCTGCTCATTACAGTAAGATATAAGCATAGAGTACATTTATATTATAATATAGATAATACTTTGGACATAAAAAGTCATCAATGGATGTGAAAACTGAGTGAAGTTTGATGCTGAGAAATAGGGATGCCCAGCATCTCCCCATTTATTAGCTGTGTTTACAAAGGGGAAAACTGTACATGCACAGGAGAGCCAAGGCAGGTACCTCTTGGACACCTGCACAGACTTGTCGCACATCATTATCCTCTATTTGGCTCTATGAGAATCATTCCCATTTCATTGTGTATTGTGCAGACCCAAAGACTTCAAGCCCATTGAATCTGCCACCAAATCATTTATCAGTCCCCATTCTTCCCCTACCCCACGTAAAAAGGGGCATATAAGTTTCCGAATCTTACTGGGCTAGTGGGTGGGTAGATATTCTCTGTGCTGTTATCTTTCTCCTTTTGCACATTCATATACTTGCATGTTCCTCCTCCTATTTAATCTGTCACTGCTCATTCCAGTGAACCTCCTAAGCACAGAGGAGAAATTTTCCTCCACCCTTTCTAGCTTATATTATTTTAAAATGTGAATGCATCAAGACAAAGGATGAGGGCTTGTTTTAAATACAAGGGGATTTAAGAGTATACAAATAAGAGAAAAAAGAGAAGTAACATTGAAAGAGCTTCTTGGGTGTAGTTCAGTGGTAGAGTACTTACACACACAAACACACACACACACACACACACACACACACACACACACAGAGAGAGAGAGAGAGAGAGAGAGAGAGAGAGAGAGAGAGAGAGAGAGAAATTGAGATAGAGAGAGAGGGAGGGGACACTCAGGGCAGCACCATTAAGGAAGCAAGACTTATCTGTATATCTCAAAGCTCTGCCTGCAGGCATATGGAATAGGTTGACAATTTTTGTGCCCAGATGCTCAAGGTGTACATCTGTATGTCATGAGGTTATCAGATCCTTGCTTTGTGGACAGTTTTATTAAGTGCATGCATTCTTTTTCTTTTATCTCTGGCACAGCCTGTTTTTCACAACACTCAGTAAACATTTTTTAGTCAACATTTTCTAGTCACTGCTTTGTAATTAATCACCACTTCGTGTCCATCAGTTTCCACATCTCCCCAAATCTGACACAGGCTATCTGAATCTATTCCCCAATTACAGCTCCGAAGACGCCAAGTAAAGTCCTTGCACAGTTTCTGATTTAAATATGAGACTTGACAACTAACCACAATGCTTGGTCCTGGAGTGGATCCTAGACAGGAAAACAGGTAGGTTATTGGAAGAGTTGCTGACATGAGAATAGTTTTTTTTTTTATAAAGTCTTAATGATTAATGTTATATTTCCTAATTTTGATAACTGTGTTGTGGTTAAATAAGAGAATATCCTTTTTAAGAATATATATATACACCAACATATTTAGGAATAAAAGGAGAAAATGTCTTCACATTACTCTGAAGCAGTTCAGAAAAAAGTGCATGTTGTGTGTTTGCGAATGATACACCAAAGAGTGCTACAGTAAGAATTTCCTCATATTATTTTTCTAACTCTCCTGTTTTGAGAGATAGAAAAATCAATAAACAATGCTACAATGTCTGAAAAATTCTCCTCCTGCAGAATCTGAACTATCCAAATACAGTGTTCTTCAAGTTTCTTGTTCCAGAGTAATTTGTAGTTTGGAATCTGTATTCATCCTAATATTGTAAGTAGGGCCGACTATGGTGGTACTACATTCCAGCACTCAGATGGCAGACACAGGATTGTAGGTTGGGTCTAATCTGGGCTACACAGCCATTTCAGGGACAGCCAGGACTACATAACAAGACCCTGTCTCAAAAACCAAATCAAAACAAAACAAAAACAAAACACAGCTGGGCATACTGGTACATGCCTGTAAACTCAGCACTACGGGAGCCTGAGGCAAGAAGATCTAAAGTTTGAGCCCAGTGTCTTACTTATTTGCTGCTGGGACAAAATACCTGACATCCACAGATTAAGGGAGGAAAGATTTATTTTGGCTCACAGTTTAAGAAGGTCTGACACACATTGTAGGCAGCTGGCAATGGTGGAAGTACATGGCAGAGCCTGGAGAGCTGCTCCCACCACTGCAGACAGAAGTCAAGTGAGTGAGGAGGATCAGTGTGTGGAGATCCAGGCAAGGGTACAGTTCTCCCAGGAAGAAGCTGTAACAATGATTTTTTTCTTCTTTCCTTTACTTCCTTCCTTCCTTCCTTCCTTTATTTTCCTTCCTTCTTGGGCTGCCCAAACCCAGGGTGGGTGCCTTTCCCTCACTTCCTGAACCACAGGTCGGTAACATATGCCTGAAAGCTCTGCTCTGGGTGCCTCCCTGTCTCATCAAGTTGATCTAATCTCTCCAGGTCCAGCCTCAAGCTCCTGCCCCTTCCAGCCAGGCCCCACCCACCTCTTAACAGCACACAGTTTCATAGCTATCCTACTACATTCAAGTACCTGAGGCTTTTAAAGGACACTCCAGACCTAAATCATAGCACCCAGCCTGGGCAAATTTCAGGGAAGATTTATATAAACTGAAGAGAAACCAAAGTATACAGGCAAATTTCAAAAAAAAAAAAAAGGAATAAAAATGTTGCTCGGCGTCAAGGCCCCGTGTTCAATATCCTGTAAACAGACAAGACCAAACAAAAGCCATGCACAGCGGCACATGTCTATAATCCTGTGTATTAGATGTTAAAGAAGAGGATCTAAATTTGATTTCAACATAATGAGACCCTTTCTCAAGTATAAAAAATGGCTGAGGACATAAGTCAGCATGAAAGCCTCCTGAGTTCCAACTCTAGTACTAAAAACCACAACAAACAAAACCAGACTATGAAATAAAATTTCTAATATTAGAGAGGTAATAGGAGTATAATTTTACTCTAGTATTGATATAAGATCGATACAAGTATTCAAAGCCTTTGTTATTTTTAGTTTGTTATCTTATTAACATGAATCAAGACCCTTAATTTAGGGGAAATTTTTATTCATAAAAAATCAAATGGGAGATAGTAAGTCATTTGTTAGTGTTTTAGAAGCATTTTTTTTTTGGTATTAGACAAGAATAGAGGGGATTATAATTGTTAAGATTAAAATTTAAGTATTTTTCAGATAAAAATTCCTTCTAAGAAGTGGCACCTATGGAAGTTAGAGAAATTCGATCTTCTCCTCTGTCCCTGGTGCCCACTGACATCACTGTTTTGCTGAAGAGCAGTCAATTTCCACATCCACAATTCTGACCCTTCAGTTGTTATACAAGAAGCCACTTGTGTATCATCTGTAGACTATTTTAGAACACTGACTGGTTCTTGGCCAGATGCTTATCCTGGAAGACATTATTAAAGTGGCACTCATCTGACCAACTGCCAGGAAGCTTGAGAGCTAGAGGGACGAAAGGAACATCGAGCCCAGTGCCATTACCTTGTTCCAGGTGACACTCTCTCCTCGCACCCAAACCTGAGACATGCATGTTGAATGGAAAGCCTTACCTCAGCCATAAGGAGTCCCCAGATCCAGTTCAAACTGGCTACTGACGTTATTTTCCAACTTTCATCAAAGACCATCTCAATGCCCCAATTTCCTTCCTACACTGATAAGGATAGACACCAACAACTACAGGCGGTTCTCTTGCATGGAACAAAGTGATAAGAGAAACATGACTTGTTTTTCCCTCTCTTCATGTGCTGCTGGGGATTTAAACCAAGTAGGGCTAGGATATAAAACACTTACTAGATAGGTGCTATATCCCAGTCCTACTTTTGAAATTAATTCAAGTCCTGTCAATGGGAGGGGAAAGTGAGGGCTCTTATAGTTACGGAGATATTGCCAGTAAACATGTGAACAGAGAGAATATGTTTGGGTGAGAGAAGGCAAAAGCAAACGCACAGTTCTGACAAATAGCTTTTGGATATAAAGTTTAAATGTTAAAACAATTTAAATGATATAACGCAAAACACCAAATGTCCAATAATTTGAAGGAACCTTACATGGACATCAAAGACCTTGAGAGCACAGCAGCTCTACCACTGAGCCTCTTCAAAATTCTTTCTCACCCAAAATCAGCACACAACCAACCTCTAGGGACACTGGTAAGAACTAAATGGAAGCGTGGAATCACGTACGAGAATTGAAGTTCTCAATCTACTTATTAACAATGGTTTTGGGGCACTGATATTAAAGTGAGAGACTGCTGCATGTTTACATTGTAGCCAACTAGTTCAAAATGAATCGAACAGGCCCCGATGCCATCGAAACCAGGCAACATAACATCGTGTTAGGGTTTTTTTAATTCTAAATTTTGCAGATCCCTACTCCTTTTATGAACTACAGGTTATATGAATTATACAATCTTTTTATAAGATCTGAAGATGTTGTACATGAGATGAGACTATTTGTTGCCTTTGTCTTGATGTTTTCTTAATGTTTAAACTAGAAGCTAGTTTTTTCCTACTGTCTGAGTGATCTGGTTGATCTGTGAAACCTGATTACCGCCATCTGCCATCCCTCAGGATAGTGCATGTGGTTTGGTTTTTAACTTCAGATGGTCAGGAAAAAACTGCCTGAGCTGCATGTATCTGTCTTGTTTCATGAGGCTTTCCTGGCAACAGGGCTGTACTAGGACCATGCACTTAGACTGGGATGTATCTTAAGGGGACTGAAGGAATGGTGTAGAAAGCATACCTTGAGTCAGCTCAGACCTTTAGGATTCTGAAAGGCTCCATGCTTTCTTGAGTCTTCAAGGAGCTTGGGGAGCCTGGCTCCAGGCTTGCCAGGAATGCACACTAGAAATAACTAATACTCTACCTTACTGACTTTTGAGATATAATGCAAAAATCTCGCAGAACCTCCCTCCCAAAGATGCTGGAATGCAGAAAGCCTCTCATGAAATGAGGAGCCAGAAACTTGCGAAGCCTCTTTGACCTGCTCTCCTCACCTCCCATATATCTGATCGAGACCCTCTGCCCCCATTCCATATCTGCACCCTAGGGCCTCCTCCTACTCCATCTTCTCAGTGCCACTTCTTCAGCTAGATCTTCAGTTTCCCACCTAACGTATCACAATGGCCTCCTAATTGATTTTCCTTCCCTAATTTTCCCCACCACTTGCTCCACTTGCTCATTCTTAAAAAAAAAAAAATCTACCTGGAGTGCTGTTTTTTAAAATTAAAATACGATCATCTTTCTTAAAACTCTTCATCAGTTATTAACTTATAAGCTTAAGCCCAAACTCCTCAGCACACGCACCGATAAGACTTTTCCTCTAATTACCCTTTTAGTTCTCTTTGCTTCTTTCCTTCCGCTTGTACGCTCTACCTCTCACCATCTGTTTACATACCACTTCCCCCATGGCAAACTTCCAGAGCAGAGACTTTTTCCAAATCAAATTCCTATGGTGACAATGTAGCACAGTGTTCCACATTTAAGTACACATAATGAGAACTCAGAGGAAGAGTGATTAGCACTTAATTTTAATTGAATTAACAAGTTCAGATGAAGAACAGCACTAGAGTAGTGTTTAATATCAACTTCTGGGAAATCACATTGATATAAAAGAAATAAAATAGGCCAGCACAAGTCCAACAAAGGTGCAGTTTCCATTATTGCACGAGGATGAGAAAATGCGGTTTTAGGGTAGGGGATTACACAGGCCAGGCCAGGAGGAGGAAGCGGCCGGCAGAGGATGAGCATGCAGGCAGCCTGCACTCCCTAGTTGCCTCTGGAACATTTAGCATATTGGACACAGTCAATACTCTTCACAAAAATGAGTGCTGGATCTCGAACACATTTCACTTACAGTTGCATTCTTTGTTCCAATCATGTGCAAGTTCAATGTACAGCTCTATATCACATAATGGGACACATAACACACCAAGATCTCCCAGGGCACAGCATCATGGACAAGAGAGTAAGGGAAAGCATTTCCACTTTAAACGTGTTTTAAGGATAATACTGTGGCTATTACTCGAAAGGGTAAACTTTTGGGTGCTCTTGATTTTGGTCATTTATATTGAAACATGAGAAAAACTGAAGGTAAAAAGGAATGAATACTAAAGTTATTTCTAAACTACTCCTAGAAAAAAATAGTTTAAAAAAAGTTCCCTGCCATGTTTATGAAGGTGGCAATAACCGCACATATAAGAAAAAGGCTGTAAACTTATAGAAAAGATCAACTCTGGTTTCTAAACAAACTATAAAATTGATTTTACTCTTGAGTGTTATAGAAAAAAATGTAAACCTGTGGACTTAGTTACCAAAAACACTTATCCTCCTAAGCCCAGGTATGACCTTACAGTTTGGCCTGAGCTAGTTTTATCTTCAAGTTTTCTCCAAGTTTGTCCATGAACTCAAATGTATTCAAGTAGTCAGAACGTTGCACACTAAGAGAGAAGGAAAAATAAAGAAGGAAATTTAGTTTGTCTCTGTGATGGTAGGAAGTGAAGGGTAAAGAAAAAAATTCTAGAAAGGCAACTTAAAGTAGTATTCCATTTATTTCTAGAAGATAATCAATTCATGTTAGCAAGCTACAAATCTAGGGCAATGGCTGTGCTCAGGGTTTCAGGAGACTACCCAGGCTGGCGACTCAGACTCTGGGCAGCCTTTTGGGGAGGCTTATCACAGGTGGTGTCCTGCCATGGAGCTCTGAGGTTGAAATTTTTGATTTTGAGACAGGGTCTCGCTAAGTTACTAAGTTGCCGAGGCTGAGCTTAAACTTGGCGATTCCTCCTGACTCAGGCTCTCAGTTTGCCAGGATTACGGGCCCATGCCACCAGGTCCAGCAATCAGGGTCTTACTGAAGAGAAACAAGACAGTGGTCTAATGGGCTGGCATAATCCTGCAGGTAAATATACTATAATATATATGATATTAGAACATTTCTAACGTTGTATTTTTGCTACAAATTCAAGTTAAGAAACATGAAGTGACTATGTACCATTGATGAGGCTATATTGACTCTACCTAAGATTTCTGAGGACACACCTGGTGGGACACAGCAGTATGGCTAAATTTTAGTAGAACTGCTTCAGCTGAGTCTTCGCAACTAATTCCGACTCTGAGGGAGGCATATGTCTAGGAGGTAACTCAGCTGAGATAGTAGCTACTATTTCATCAGAAAAATCTTGAGTAACACAAGGGGCCCTTGAGGACTGGACTGATAGTTACAGATACTTTAAAAATATTTTGTCAGTTGGAATCAGTTAAACATTTTATACTTCAGCTGTTTACTCTTCTCATTTGTAAATTAAATACTCTGGTAGCACAGACTTGTAATCTTTACTCTCTGGGATGCTGAGGCAGAAGGACTGCAGTTTCAAGCCCAGTCTAAGCAACTTAATGAGATCTCATATCATCATAAAAAATAGAACAGGACTGGAGACGCAGGTCAGTGTGAAGGCTTTGGGTTCAACCCTCAGTACCAAATAGATAAAAATTGTGAGTTCCCTTTGTTTTTAAATTACCATTTTGTTCTCAAAACCAAACAGCATCTTTTCATTCAATGATTGTCAACTAGGGACTGGAGGAATGGCACAGAGATTAAAGTGCCTGTAAGTGCAAGGCCCTGTGTTCGATTCCCCAGCACCACATAAAGCAGGGCATGGTGGTGCATGCCTACAATCCCAACACTCAGGAGGCTGAGGCAGGCGGATTGTCCTGAGTTCAAGACTTGCCTGGGCTACACACACAGTGAGTTCAGGACCAGCCTGAGCTACAGAGTGAGATTCTGTCTCAAAAAAAAAAAAAAAAAAAAAAAAAAAAAAAAAAAAAAAAACCACATTGTCACCTAGATTGGAGATGTGTCCAGCCCACGGACCACATGAAGCTCACAGCTCAATTTTGCACATAAAAGTCTGACTGCTATGCTGCCACGCCCAGGTATTTCTGTAATGTCTTTGATCACTTTCCTGGTATGATGGCAGAAAGACTTTACGTGTTACAAAGCCAAAAATGGTCACTATCTGATAATTTACAGATACTCTCTATGGATCCCTGAAGAAGGTAAGAAGTAACAATTCATGTAATTCCAAGAAGCCCTGATGATTTGAGCCCAGAGAAAAAGTGATAATCCAACCAGAGTTTAGGGCATCTTACACTTACTTGGGTAAGCCTTTAATGCAAGCAGCCAAGTCCTTGGTCATGAAACCAGCCTCAATGGTCTCAATGCAGACTTCTTCCAAAGCGTTTGCAAAGAAGCTCAGCTCAGTATTGTTATCAAGCTTCGCTCTGTGGGCTAATCCTCTGGTCCAGGCAAAAATGGAAGCTAAGAAAAGAGAAATAAAAGGACCTATATGTAATCATCTCAGTTACAAGAATCCCAAGTATTTCAGTTCCATGAAACAGAAAATTTTTTTCCATAGGTGATGAGACACATTAGATACATCCATGAATCTCAAAAATTTCAGAAAAATGGGATTATTTTACCAAATAGAAACTTTAGCACCTTTTTGTGGTATAGAACTAGTACTTGAAGCTTAAAGCCTTTCTGTTAATTTAGAAAAGACCACCAACTGTGCCTGGTGATGCAGGCCTATAATCCCAGCACCCCGGAAGGCTGAGACACGATGATTGCATATTTGAGCCCAGCCCTGTCTCAAAATCAAAAATAAAAATGGGTTGGGGATGTAGCTCAGTGTAAAGGTCTTCAATTTGATTTCCAGTACCATACACACATATGTACAAAAAGACCAGCAGTATTGCTACTGTCTTTTGCCTGTTTTCTGTTTTAATCACCTCTCTTCAGGCTATAATTTTATTTTTATTTATTTATTTATTTATTTATTTATTTATTTTGTACTAGGGATTGAGCTCTGGGCCTTTGCACTGACTGAAGTAAAGCTCCAGTAATGTCAGATAGGTAATGTGTTGATGTTGTAACAAGGTACGAAGGAAGCAAATCTCATGCATGAGGCATGAACATCTGACCAGCACCCTATTAACAAAAGGACCTTTTTTTTTTTTTTTTTTTTTTTTTAAGGTGCTGCAGACTGAATCCATGGCTTTCACCCTAAACTAGATCACAGACATTTTAAATTTTAAAACAGGTTCTTGCCCAGTCACTAAGTTTCTCAGACCGGGTTTGAACTTGTGATCCTCCCGCCGTAGCTTCCCATGAAAGCTGGGGTTACAGGTGTCCTGGGAGGATCTACCCATGTTGCTTTTCTTGGCACCATTAAGTTATAGTCCACTACACCAGTGGTAAAGGAAAACGCTTGCTGGTAACATTTTTCCTGAAACATATACTTTCCTGAAAAACAGACGACATGTAAGTGTATTTTTAGAATTATATTAAAATATCTCCTATTAGTAGAACAAATCAGCTACCTGGGTGATGATCTTGCATATAAAACACTCAACAGGCAAAGGAATGCATGTGTCTCTCCTCTGGGGAGGCCTCTGGTTGGAAATCAGCGCAGAAGTGGACCCCATCTTACCAATGGGATTGGTGGATGTCTCCTGTCCTTTCTGGTACATGCGGTAGTGACGTGTTACAGTCCCGTGGGCAGCCTCTGCTTCTACTGTCTTGCCATCTGGACAAACCAGCACACTGGTCATCATGCCAAGAGAGCCATAACCTGTAGGTGTCAGAGCATGAAGTACTGGGTCCAATTGCACGAAAAGCAAAAGACTCAATCTTGTCAGGTCTTGGGAACCAAAGGAAATGTGAGCACATGGTGTCATCAGTTACTCTTCTGCCTTTCAGAAAGCTGGGCTCCTGTTTCAGATCTCAGAGTCAAAGAGCTGGAAAGGCTGCACTATTTCCTTGTGTATTTCAGGAGTACCTGCTCCCTGGTGGAAGGTTCAGGGTCTGACTGTAGCTTCACAGCTACTGTGACTCAGTTTTCCTACCTGCAAACTTGGAATTAATAATAAAAGCACCCAATTAACTGAGCTATTATGAAAAAAAAATATATATATATATATATATATTTCTTAAAATAATACCTGCTGCAAAATAACTCAAAGTATCACTGTTAGTTTTACGCATAGATGCTCTTCCTTTAAGCTGCACACAGACTTCCTGGGCCGGGAAGGAAGGGTAGGTAAAAACAGGATGGGCTGGCTATAAGAATATCCCATGTTCTTTTTAATACCCTCAACAAAATGATTCTCTTCTGTGGGTTTTCTTAGAGACAAATATCCCAACACTAAAGCCCATGCAAATGATTTCTTTTATGCCTCTTTTCACTTAATTCAGTGAGCCCTTTTCTTCATGATTGCTACTTTCCATGAACCCCTGTGAAGGTGATAACATAAACTTTCAATGAACAAGTTGCTATTCACCTCCTCCCTACCTTGGTCTGAGACTGACTGGAATAACTCTAACTTTAATTTTTTGGTCAACATTGAGCACAGTTAGGGAATCTCTGTGTGGGATTAGTAGTTCCTTCTGTATTATGGTATTTCCCTGAAGCTTCCTCAGTATCTGATATTCATCAATTAGAGCAGCTCTGAACTCTGGTGAGTTAGTCTACTATTAGAAGATGCTAGGTGGCACTATTATTAAAACTGAGGACAGAAATGAAACGGTGTAAGACCAAAGAGATTTATGCTTCTAAAATAATGAGGAGAACAGCTCTGCTGCCTTCGAGTCTGTTTAGCTGGTAGAGATTGATGTCCTACAGGCTCTGGAACAACAGGGTCTTAGGACCTATACACTTTAGGCCTCTTTTTCAAAGTCCTTTGAGTTCCCATAACCTGGCATTTACATATGAACTACTTCTCTAGATATTCTCTTCTTATTGCCATGAGAATGTTTAAGAGTAGAATGACTTTGGGTCCATTTCCCAGAACACTGATTACAAGGATTAGTTCTCTTATTAGTTCAGGGATCATAGAGTAGGCCCTCATCCTCTATGTCTTAGGTACATCTGCAGCAGGTATTATTGTGAGGATTTAGAGACAGAGGTGTGTAACTCATGTATCTGATATGAAAGCTGTCTCTGACTAGATTGGTCTACTGAATTTCAAACTGATAAGAGATGTTTGAATTTCATAAGAGAAAGAGTAATACTTCCCAGGGAAAAGCAGATGTAATTAAGGCTAACGCAAACATTCACCTAGGAAAGTGTGAGTTCACACAGTTCCCATGGGCAATTACAACCGAAGGGCAATGCAGTGATGAAGACACCAGCGAAAAAATTTCTGATGACTGGGCCCTTCCCCCTGGCATGGAGCCCTTGGTTCCTGGAATTTCTGTGAACAGCCTTGGGCTTCTTAGCTCAGCTGCGCTGTGTTGAAAGCTAAGCAATACTAAGCAGTAACCAACTTTTTTTTTTTTTGTACTGTAACAGCCTTCGAGGCTGGCAGATGGAGGATGACCTGAACCTGCTGCAAGATAAATGAGTCGTTAGAGACACTGTCCTTGGTGAACAGACAATTGGGACTCTCCCTTTACTGTTCCTTGCCTGTGTACCCTGGGATTCTAAATGCTAGTAAGAAATGGAGGGAAATGAGACCACGAAAAGAAAATGACCCTCACATCAGACAGTTTGCTGCTTCTTGGAGGTTTTTAAACTTCCCTGGGGAAGAAAGTTGAGAGAAAATGGTGATATCGTTTACAGTTGGAGTAAGGAGTGCCACCCACCAAGGACTTGCTGGGTTACCTGGAAGACAGCCTCTTTTCATGTCTGAGTTTAACTACCTCATCTGTCAGATCACATGATGGGCCTATATGCTGTGTAGCGTGAATATTTCATGATTTTATAACTAAGAGGTACAAAAACCTCCCTTCTTAAGCTCTACCATGGAATGACCTCAATGCTCCCAGCCAGGCCATCCCTGCACATAGCCCTCTGGCTTCTTACCCTGAGCCACAGAGTCTGACTGTACATCTCCATCATAGTTCTTACAAGCCCAGATGAAGCCTCCCTCTGATTTCATAGCTTGGGCCACCATGTCATCGATGAGCCTATGTTCATACCAGATCTTCTGGGCTTCAAACTGGGATTTGTACTGCCTAAGAAACAGGAGAAAAACAAGAACAGTAACAAAAACCTGGTTTTGTTAGGAATGTCATCTGCTTCTCCCAAAGTGGTAAGAAATGGGAGCAGGCAGTAGTATTTTCAGTAGAAACAGCACAAACTTGAGAATCCAACAGGCCCAAATCCCTGCCCAATCATTTTCTGGCTGGGAACCCCAAAGGATCTGACTCAGAAACTCACACACTTGTGTTCAGAACTTTTTATCATGAAGAGGCTACTTTTATTCAAACACTAAACAATTCTATCTCTGCAAAATATTAATGTGGAGTTCTTGTTCAATAGGTTTATCTTCTAAAAGCAACTCAGAATGCTTTTATTTCACTTCTGTTAAACTTCATTTTTGCCCTTATCTAAGTCATTGATGATTTTCACTTGATTTGTCCCAGAATCAAAGGGTTAAGGAGACACAGATTCTATTCTGTGCCAGTTTACTTGAAAACAAGCTTACTTGTCATATATCTCCTGAAAGAGGTCTTTAAAGCGCCCATCGTATTTCTTCAGAATAGTGTTTTTAGTGCTTAGGTACAAAGGCCAGCCTTTGGACAGAGCCATCTGGAAGGAACTGTGGGCAAAATCTTCGATTGACTTATCTTGATTGTACATCCCCATGGCAACACCACCACCTTCTGCAGAGGTGAACAAAAAGGAGACAGGTA
Source organism: Ctenodactylus gundi (assembly GCA_004027205.1). NCBI lineage: Eukaryota > Metazoa > Chordata > Mammalia > Rodentia > Ctenodactylidae > Ctenodactylus > Ctenodactylus gundi. The sequence continues at coordinate 90,053 of PVKB01003363.1, forward strand.
AACACTGTGTAGTTGTCACAAGGCTACAGTCACTCACCATAACCAAAGGACCAAGTCTGAGCTTCCATGTCTGAGCCTGAGCTTCAAAAGTCCCAGGAAGACTTCCAATCTGAATAGTATGTGAATTTCCAAGGCACAAAATGGAACTAAATCAGTTTTAAAGACATTCTAACTTATTTTGGAAGGGCAATAGAAACTTTGGAAGGGCAATAGAAACAAACAGAGCATATGGTCTCAAAGATTTTGAAGATACTTAAATATAAAAAAACTACTAATGTTAACCAGAAACAGATTCAAGAATGGATAAAGAACTCTGAGTCTGGCTTTTACATACTATAAAAGTGTCCAACATGTATTTTAAATTTAAGGATACATTTAATTCTTGGTCATTGAGAAAGGTTTTCCTTTCAAATACTGAATGCAAGTGTTTGTAACTTCCCAAAGGATATTGAGCATTCCTATAAAAATTGGTAGAAATAATTGTTACAGGTAATAATTCTTGATGAAAGCAATTATGTTACATGGTGTTTCACAACTCTTTTATTGGTTAAACTCTGTTATAACTGAAAGTCAGAATTGGAACCATGCCAACGCCGAGGGTGAACTTGGCCCAGAAAGTGAAAAGTGCTAAAACCTGCAGAACCAGATCCTACCGGATGATATTACTTAGAGGAGGCAAGGATAACAAAAGTTAGGTAGGTGCTAGTTTTTAGTTTGTATGAGTGCTTTCAACATCTTTTGGGTGGCATTTGAGCTAATGGAACTTTGGAGCAGCCAGGAGAGAAAAAACAAAAGGCAAATGTTTCACTTTCACAGGATAAATTTCAGAGGGCAAGAACATTTCAGCAGATAACTAATGAATTGAATCCAGTTTTAAATACAAACCAGCGCAAAGGGCAAGATCACATGACAGACGCTTTGGGGTCATCAAGGCTTACTTTACACAATCTGCGCAGTACAGATTCTTGCCTACCTTCCACCTTTACAGATGAAGGCATAATTATTTCCCAGGCTTTGCCCATACACATAGCCAATTAAGTGGCTAACCCCTTTGTGCTTTTCTCCATGCTATAGAAAGGTATGGAAATCAATTAATTGGTTTTGGCTTCTGTAGAAATCTTGAAGATCAACGGTTGGTTTCCATTTTTGTTTTGTGGTACCTGACATTTAACTCAGGGCCTTTGCATTTTGCTTTCAATGAGACGGACAGCTGGGTTCAAACTTGTGACACTCCTACCTCAGATTCCCAGAGTATTGCCACTGGGCAGCTTCAGGTTGTATTTTTAAGCAGTCACACAATTCACTTTAAAAAACTTATAATAAGTTGCCTACTAATTTTTTAAAATTTTAAGATGAATGCATACATACCTTCAAAGTTATGAACCAGGTATGTCACCTTTTGGGATCCGTCACTTGGTATGTAGGTTATCTCGACTTTTCCAGGTCCGGGAACAACAAAATCAGTTGCTCTGTACTATGTAGAAGAGAAAAGAAAAAAGAAATCCTTCCAGGAATTAGGAAGAAAAAAACAAAAAAAAAAAAAAACAAAAAAAAAAAAAAAGGAAAACAGAGCTAGAAGACATATAGACCTTCTTTTTAGAAGGACAGGAAGAGGTCCAGAGCACTCTTCTAGTTACTGGTGATACACATTAAAAAAAAAAGAATTCAGTAAAGATTCCTTAGGTGCCTACCAGGTATAGGCAGTTCAGTGAGTTTTAATTAGGAGGAGGCAGAGCACAGGGCACTTTTCGTTGGGAAACTTAAACCTATGAAGACAAACTTAGGTGAGAAGCAACAAAAGTTTCCTATGTCAAAAAAGAGGGAGGAAGAACAGAACAAAACAAAACAATGAGGAACAGAGGTGACCCTGGCCTAGAGGTCCGGAAAGGCTTCCTAGAAGGAGACGATAATACTAACTATAGTACTGAAGATGATGATGAGGGCCATGTCTTGTCCTTACTACACGTCAGATGGATGTGTGTAGATCTGTTTGGTTTGTATACAAGTTTATAGGTAGAAATCATATCATGACACAGGGGAAATAATGCAGTCAGGGTTAAAAGGCTTAGATCTAGTCCTTACTTCCGACTATTGGGGCTCAGTCTTTCCAGTTATCACTGTTACTAACACCAGGCCCATGTCCACATGAAGCCATCATTCTGAAAGCAGCTGTAACAGGCTGATGACTCCAAGAAAAAGGCTATTCTAAGAAGTCACTTCACTCGTGGACCTTGGCTACTCTAGTAGAGAAATGTGCTCAGTGCACACTTGGTACCCTGAAGTCACTGCTGCCCTGGACCTTCTTCAATGACTTGGATTAACTCAATGTTGTGGAGTTAGGGACCAGAGGGCGCCAGCTGTACCTACGGGTGTACAACAGCTGGCAGAAGAGCAGTATGATAACAAAGAAGATTAAACATCCACTCTATACAAAACTATTCTGATGCACAAAGTCCTTCACTATGGACTTTCTACATCAAGAAAAACAAAAACCACTTGTTCCCATTTCTCAAAAGGAAGAAATCGATGGACTAAGAAACCAAAAATATTTTGTATGGGAACTATGCAGTCAGTGAATCAACCTCATGTTTAAATTCTTCAATCAGGACTTTAAAAAAACAAAATGGTCAGTATTCCAGATAACTAATGCCACAAAAATTAAACACAAAGACACAGAAAACAGCCAGCAGCCAGCCAGACATACTCCTACACGAGAGAGAGAGAGAGAGAGAGAGAGAGAGAGAGAGAGAGAGAGAGAGAGAGGAGAGAGAGAGAACCAAAAGATTAAACCAGTCAGAATTTAGGATGGTGTTACCAAGATTAGGAAGCCTGTACTCCAGCTATCTAGTTCCTGGCCTGGGTCACTATGAAGCAACTGTGATGGACTGGCCAGGATGAAGGACAGTTTGAGCTACAGAGTGAAACAAATTTAAGTGACTACCCCATACCCAGCAAAGGACCGAATGGAGACCCTATTCCTAGAAACAGATACCTACCTAGCAACACTGGCTGTTTGTTTCATTTTGTTTTTCAAGGAATGACTACAGAAGTCTCTGGATTTTAGCATTAGGAATTCCTGCTTCAAGGTTCTTTTAAAACATAGGCTATTTTCTATGAAATTCTGAAACCTCAGTTTCAACACAAAATTCAGAATTTGTTTAGTTGGCCATTTTTCTGCTTAATTTGGCAATGAGCCTACTTGTCCTGAAGTACAGAAACTATTTTTGTTTTCAAGCGGGAAGGAACATTTTAAGGAGACTGCTTTCAACTCAATAATTGAAAGAGTGACTTTTCCCTTTTATGTGCAAAGTTTAATATCATCTTTGGTGGTTTTCAACCCTATCTGTACATTAAGATCACTTGGGGAATTTTGAGAAGGTTGAGCTCCACAGAATTCAGATTTTAAGTGATACTGCATGGGATTCAGATCTTGGAGTTGAAGCAGAGGGACAAATAAAAAATAATTAAGAAAAAAAAAAACACTGAAAAATTCCTAAGGGGATCCTCTGTGCAGCTAGCATTGGAAATCACTGATCTTGTTGAGTCCTATGAAATTACCAACATGAAAACAGTAGTATCACTTAGTATAATCTAATAAAAGGATGGAGAAAGAAAAAAAACATGTTTGGAAAAAATCGTTAGGTGTTGGGACTGGCACCATTTGTCAGTTTAATTATATTTACCTCTACCTATACATAATTCACATTTCTCAATTTTGCTTCATGGACATAGAATAAAACACATATGACCTAGAACTGCTGGACCACAAAAAAGGAAATATAGAAAATTATATTATGCCAAAATAACTTACTTGATCTCCATAAGCATGACGACCTATGATGATGGGTTTTACCCATCCACTCACAAGCCGGGGGATGTTTTTACAGATAATAGCTTCCCTGAAGACTGTGCCACCCAGGATATTTCGGATGGTGCCATTTGGTGACTTCCACATTTGTTTCAACTTGAACTCTTCAACCCTCTTCTCATCAGGGGTGATAGTAGCACACTTGACGCCAACATTGTACTTCTTTATAGCTTCTGCAGCATCTTTGGTGACCTGGTCGTTGGTGGCATCCCGATTCTCTATACCTAAATCATAGCTTGGAAAGGCGAAATAATATAAGCACAATAAGCACATCGTTCAGCTAAACTTGACAGCTGCATTCTACGACCACTGTGATGGGATGCAGAACTTGCCATGCAGAAAGCAAGGGCCCCAAACACACCTAAAATCTCAAGTTTTGGCTTTAATGTACCCGAAACACATAAAAGAGGTGACAATTAAAGAAGGAACTCAGAGAGGCTGGGTCACCCTCCTAGCACTGTAGTGACAAGTAGTCTATCAGGAAACTAGTTGGAAACCAACAAACCCTGCTGGACTGACTGCTGTGTTTCCTAACAGTCTGTGAACCACCCTTTGGCCTGCTTCCCTCCACGACATTAGCATACAAATTAAACCTAGCCACTATCTATTTTTTTTCCCCTCATGAGATTATGCTTTAAAAACAAAGCAGTGGAAGGCTTAAAGGATTTTTTTTTATTTTGGCATTAAAGAGGTGGGAGGTAAAAAATGACAGTCAGGGCCAAAAAGGCTTTTGACTTCTTCATTAATGCTGGTTAGTCACAAGGTGAACTTTTCCCCAATTCTTGGGCAAGTCTCTTTGTTTTGGAAACAAGCCTGTGGTTTATTGGGTAAGTCCTGTAATCCATCAACTGTCATGTATACACTAGTTTTAGCTTAATCTAGCTCAACACCTATATAGCTGGTCATTCAGAGATGAAGGAACGTTGGTTGTCCATGCAGCACAGAAAATGACTGCAAAGCTTTATTTAAAGTAATAATCGTGTGTTGAATGTAGCAAAACCAAAATAATGTAACATTTATTTTGTTCTCTAAAACTTTAAAGAAAGATTCTTCAAAGTTGTTAAATAATTAGATCTCTGGAATTCTTTTTACAGTATTTTGTCTTATACATTCCAACTGTTGGTGCAAACACAGTACACAGTAATCTTGATGCCTCTTTTCATTTTTTTTCTTTTCTTCCTTCCTTCCTTCCTTCCTTCCTTCCTTCCTTCCTTCCTTCTTTCCTTCCTTCCTTTTTTTCCTTCCTTTTTTCTTCTTTCTACTTTTTGTGGTCCTGGGGCTTGAACCCAGGGCCTCTGCACTGAGCAATATCCTCAGCCCTTGTTTTAATTTTTTATTTTGAGACAAGTCCTTACCAAATCACTAAGATGCCCAAGTTAGACTCAAACTTGTGATCCTTCTGCCTCACCAAGGGCCTCTGGATGCAGGTATTATTATAGGCATAATCTACCATGTTTGGCTCATAATAACTAAAATTAAAACTTAATTCCAATGATCTTAGATAATTTATATAATCTAACAAAGCCATATACTCTCATCTTTTGGCCTAAGAAATACTAAATATCTACTAGTGTTAAATTGCAACTCTACTAAGAACTTTGCTCAACAGTTTTCATGCTCCAGGGACCATTTTTCATTAGAAGAATCTATCAGCAAGTTAGTGGATTTTCTACTTTTCTCCTTGACATTTCTAAGGGGCAAAAAGAATAAATGGTCTAGGAGCACTGTGTAGCCTATGAGGTATGATGGGTAATAGGATGGAATGAATTTATTATAGTAAAAGACACTTCGCCATTAATAACTCCCAAAATCCTCTTACTTGCTTTGGACACACTCCCACTGTCTTTGCCACTTTCTGAAGCAGTTCTGGAAGTCCCCTTCAGGAGTGTCTTTAGCGGCGCTGTTATGGCTGCCTTGATGTCCTGAATCAACTCAAATTTTACATTTCATGCTCATTTTAATTTTGAGGAAAAGCCAGAAGTCTCGTGACACTGGCTCTGGTGAATGTGGTAGATGAGGACACCCCGTGATGCTTTAAAAAGCTGCCTTTCATGGCGCTTGGCAGCAGCATCCACTGTCCTTCTGACCACCCATCATTAAAGATTCTCGTAAAAGAGGATTTCTGTAACTGCTTCAGTAAGTGACAAGTTTAATGGAATAAGAGTGTTCAAAAAAAGAGGGATGGGTCTGGAGGTATAGCTCACCAGTTTAAAGTATAAGACCCTGAGTTGATTCCCCAGTATCACAGAAGCTGGGTACATTACATATAATCTACCACTGGGGAGGCTGAGGCAGGAGGATTGCCATGAGTTTGAGGCCAGTATGGGCTACATAGGTGAGTTCAGGACCAGCCTGGACTATACAGTGAAACCCTGACACACACACACACACACACACACACACACACACACACACACACACACAGAGCAAAACAAAGACGGGGAATATTTTGAGAGGCAACTAATGGCAATGTGTATTTTATTGATAATAACATTTGAAAATATTAACATTCATTTTATATTTTGATATCATACATATTAAAAAAAACAACTAACCACTCTACTTCCCTCTGAAAGAACCAGGCAGTAACAAGAGTAATTTTGGAACAACTTAAAATTCAAGCTTCCAAAAACACTTTGGTCTACAGCCACTGATTTTTCTTTCTGTCTGTAAATATTCCATTTCCAGGGGTTAGAGAGGCTCAAAGCAGCTCTGCAGTCATAAACTGGACTGTACAGAGGCCTCCTAGTTTACACCTTGTGATACAAAGTTCTGCAATGGAGCAGAGGTCAGAACATACTTCTTGGACCCAATTAGTAACTGTTCTTATGCTTCTTTTCCTATATTCTGATCAACCTCTATAAGAGTAGCATTTATACCTTATCATGGTTACAGTATAGATATTATCAGCAGCTTAAGCCAAGAACAATTAAAAAGGCTGCCTAATGACAGTGCAAGAGCTAAATGTCAGCTCCTAAGAAAGTAACAAGTCTTCAAGGCCCATTCCGAATAATCTGGGTCAAGGCAAACAGTTAGTTGATAACAGTTGATTGGAAATGTTACTCAACCTTTCATTAGGCCACTCTTCTTCCACTTCACCCTTTTAAAAATTCTACCTAGTTCAAATACACAAAGAGCAAGAGCAAACTCATGGTGAACACAGAGGGAGAGAATGAAACCGGGTGTGGTATAGCATAGTAATCCTGGAAACCTGGATGGCTGAGGTAGCAGAAAAATTACAAGTTCAAGTCCAGCCTGGACAACTTGGCAACTTTGTGAGACTCTGTCTCACAGTAAAAACTAAAAAGGAGCTAGGGATGCAGATGAGTGTGAAAACTCTTGGGTTCAATCCCAACTACTGAGTAAGAGACGGAATCACATAGAAACTTTCACATCTATCCCCAAACACTATAAATCCAGGGCAAAGAAACATAGATGATTTAAGGGAACCGCAGCTGGAAAGAGGCTGTTGGATGACGTCAGTGCAAGGATTTCCTCTGTGCTGCACTGATGCGAAAAGAGCAAAGGACAAGGAAGAATGACAAAGGAATCCACCCACTGACTAATGAAAAACAGGGAGAAAGCTCAACTTGACAGGTCAGGTTGGCCTCCCTGCAGTTCACTGCTTCTTACTCCATTTCTCCCTAACACCTAACATACTGCACTTCTCCTGGCTGCTGACTTACACAAATAAAACTCTCCCAAGAAACATGGGGTTAGTAAGACCTGAAAATCATTTCGTTTCCATTCTAATTCTTGACTTCTAAATAATTATAAGCCCAGTTTCCCTATGTTAAAACTAATGCAGAAGCTTCATCTGAATATATTTAAGCCAAAAAAGCTGTAATCACAAAACACAACTACATCTATGTAAAGCAAACTAATTATACCTTGAATTTACAGATTAAGGCTTTCTGAGTTTGCCAGATACCAGAAGCGCATTTACCTATGCAGATCCAGTTCCACATAAGGAAAAATGAGTTTTTCTTTAATTAGTTCCCAAATAATTCGTGTCATTTCATCTCCTTGCATCTCGACCACAGATCCGCCATGGATTTTTTTGGACATTTTTACTTCAATAAACCTGAAAAAAAAGGTATGTGCCTTATCACTTATTTCACTATAAAGTAAAAATGAAGTATAAACCATTTGATGACTACTAAAAGATCAACTCACAAAGCACAGTAGCACGAAAACTCAGTAACAATTACATTTGCCAGTATAACTGAGCTTTGCTCTGTATGAAGTGTAGTGTTACATGCTTCGCATGTGATTTCTGAGTCAGTCCTAAAAGACAACACTGTGAGATGGAAATTATTTTCCTATTTTACTTTAAGAGAAAAATAGCGGGCTGGAGGAATAGCAAAATGGTTAAAGTGATTGCCTAGCAAGCCCAAGGACCTGGGTTCAATTCCCCAGCACCACATAAACCGGGTGTGGTGGTGCATGCCTGTAAGACTAAGGCAAGAGGATTGTCATGAGTTCAAGCCAGTCTGGGCTACACAGTAAGCTCAGGATCAGCCTGGACTATTCAAGAGACCCTGTCTCAAAAAAGAGAGAAAGACAGACAGAACTACCTTTTCCAAGGCCACCTGGGTACAGAATAGGGGAGCCTGACTATGTATGATGTCCTTAGTAAAGCAGTCATTATTTTCGATTGCTAGTTTATCTTAGGAAGTGATATTTTCTACAATATCATGTACTTGAATCTAGCTATCCAATGCCTTGTTTCACTGGGGCCACTACATAAGCAGAATGAGAACATTCAACTGGTTGTTATGCCCCATCTTCGGCAAACTATGAAAGTGACATATTTAGAACTTAAAATTCCTTGTGGATCTCAGCCTGGAAGCATAAGTCTATAAATCCCAGCATATTGGGAGGCCAAGGTAGGAGGACTGCAAGTTCCAGTTCAATCTGGACAACTTAGTGAGACCCTGTCTCAAAACTGAAACTGAAAAATGGGCTAGACATGTACCTTAGTGTGAGGACCTGAAGTCCATCACCAGCACACACCATGAGAAAAAAAATTCCTGGTAGATCTATGCTTTCCTGGACACAACACTGACGTCAGAAATGGAAGCCACTATAAAAGCTGCTTCTCAACTAGAGAAATCTGGACATAGATGGGCCTCTGCCCAGGACCCAAGTACATCCCTCCACATAGGCTCTTTGGTACCTCAACTTCCATAATGTTTTGGCTGCCCACTGGCAATGATATGCTGCTGTGTGTGAGAAGGGAAACGTGGCATCATTCCAGGCAGACACATCACTTTAAAAATGAAGTGTAAGGGTAGCAAATATTAAATAATCAAGCTGATTCTCAGAAAGGACAAGGGAAGAACCTTTAGAAGAAGTAAAATTGTAAGACTTCAGAGAAGGTCATATCCTATCCTTGTTCCCCAAAAGGCAGAGGAGGCCCCAAGTCTGTTAAAAGTATCTGTTCCTTCTTACAGCACTCTCACAGAAACTTTTCACCCCTGTAACACAACTGCAAATTGCTTTTACCTCTTTTGGGTACAGCTGAGGATTGCAAAAGTCAAGAGAATGGGCTTTGAAAATAGTACTAGATAAGAAACCTAAAACAGTCTCTCTCAAAATGTTGAGATAAAGTCACTTGGCTTTTACATTGAAAAAGATAATGATTAGTGGATAGCAAACCTCAGTTTCTTGCAACAACCTCAGGCCCATTTCTACTTCCCAGATTTTCAAATCTTGAATCCACCTTACTGGTACTGTGGAGGTTCCCTAAACCATTCCTGTAAAACCTTCTGCAACTCATCTTGAGAAAAAGTGATTGGTGTACTGGTGCAGACGAGCCAATTATTTCCCATCAGTACATTCTGTACAATTTACAGTGCAATTTAAAGTAGGATTCAGCATGCTTAATGCCACTGTCATGCCTTGTTTTAAATAAAAGCTTACTTCAATGAAACAAAACAAAACAAACAAACCAAAAAAGGCACCAAACTTATCTTGGCTTTGATATTATATTTTCATGGACAGATTCTTACATAGTGTTACGCAATAGTTATGACTTGGCTGTTTTTCCTTCGTGGCAAGGACACATCGGACACTGTACTCAAAATGTCAAAATTGAGTGAGGGAATTGTTTTAGTGGATTATTTCCTTCTCAGTGAACACAAAATACCCTGTGCAGTAATCTTTTTACATTTGATAATGCATAACTAAAACATTTCAGTTTTTTCTCACACTATTTATCTGCCTTTTAACCAAAAAGTGAAACTTTGTTGTCATTACAATGTAGGGCATTATTGTATTTCTTCTTGATTTGATTTCTAAGGGGCGGGTTTTGTGTCTCATTAGATTCACCAAGTCCCTGCTCCTCAGACTTTCTTTCTATACCCAATTCCTATTTGTGAAGAAAAGAGTGTTCTAAGCCCAATAATTACCAGTTCATTTATTCAGTCTGATGGCAGCTGAATTTCAATCTCCTGACATAATTGTGCAGTTCTGAAAAATTAACTTGGAGTCACAATACACAGTAGTTTAAGCAAAAAGTGCTTTTTGTTCAATTTTAATTTTATTCATATCAAACCCAAATTTTTAGCCTTTAGAAGAAAAGCTGTGTTCAAGAACTACAAAAATCTCCAGGCAAAAACCAGTCTTTTGCTGAGTGTGAAGTCACTGGATTAAAAGAAACTAGGAAGCAGTTGCTACTTACTGTCGGATGTGCTCTGACTCACACCCTTGCGGTGCCTACACTTACTCCCAAGACAGATGAAACCGTACAGTGCCTCCTCCAAGCCTGTACAGAGAAGGGAAAACTGCTAATTCTCACCTTTACGGAAGAGAGATTTCTAGTATCTCCAACTCTTCTCACTCTCGTGGCCTCTGCTACTCAACAGAATGCAGTTTATCTCCTAAAACAAAACAAAACCGAGAATAAGTTTTAACATACAAAACAACCCTGTCAGGATTTAGCTGTTTTTAATACCTGCAAAACAACCCGGTTTATCTGGTTTTAAGTACATGCTGAGAGTATCCAGAAGAGTAAAGGGTGGTTTTTTAGCCCCCAGGCACCTTCCAAACAAAGGTACAAATATCTCAGTGTGCACCCCCGTAAGGGTGCATCTGCGGGAGTGTCCTCAGCTCCTGGTCTGTTAGTGAATCTAGGGGTTTGCACGTCCTTGGGTGTCGCTGTGAGCCGGCAAATGTCCTTGTGATCATTGTGCAACAGGGTTGCAATCTAAACTGGCTTGGTTCCTGCATCCAGATATCCTAGTCATCCCCTTCCTTGTTTTGGGCCTGGACCTTTAATCTGTGGTCACCCAGAGCTGGTCGGAGGACGCCACTCCCAGAACTCGAAATCCTGGGCGGAGGCTATGGTGGGAGGTTGTTTCTCCCAACCCCCACCGCACTGCCGGGTGGTCTAAACCCGAGCCCCCGTCCTCTCACGCCCCCCGGCGGTCGTGGCCACTCTGCCTCTCCGCCAGTCCCAGCCTTATGAGCATGCTCACACGCCCAAGTCCTATGCTTGGACAGTTCGTTGCATTCCTGCCCGCTGTAGCCGGTCTTTGTCCTTAAACACTGAAGAACTTAGTCTGCTTACAACCTGCCACAAGTCGACTCTCCTACTCGTGTCGAAACCAGATCTGCAATTGGTCACTGCATCCAACCGGCCCTAATGTCTCTCTCAGACTCCCAGAGAATCGAAGATTACAGGATCCCTTTAATCTCCATTTCCCTTTCCCATCTGCACTTCTCCCTTCTTTGAGTTCAGGCCTTGCCACTAAATTCCTGCCTCCATATTCAGGATCCGAGCTTTTTTCCTTTCCCGCATTCCAGCCGTCTATGGAATTTGAGCTTCCCCCAAAAGCCTGGGGCCGGGGCCGCCCCTCAGAGCCTGAGGTTACCTGCAGGAGAGCGAGAGCTGGCGAGCAGGTGCCAAAGGTACAGACGCGTTCACACGCGCGCGCGCACACAGGCAATTCCAACTGGGCCCAGCTATCAACACCAGATTTGCACCGCCTGAACACCAGAAGGAGGCTTAGGGCTTTTCCTTTTCTCGGCTTTTGTCTCCTCCCAGGTCCCACCCCCTCAGCCCACCTCCTGGAGCCCCGCCTCTGGCGTGCTCCCAATCGCTGGGCGCCGGGCTCCAGCGGGATGGGCGGGGCCAGAGCATAAGGGCGGAGTCCACGGTGTAGCCGCCTCAGCTCTCCAGGTGGGGGGAAGGCGCTGCCACGCTGCTAGGATTCCGCCAGAATTCCCATAGCGTGGGAGCGCGATGCCACCTACTGGCCTGAAAGCCGGGCGCTCCCGGACTCTTGGTGTCTAGGGCTTTGTAAATGTCTAGGGCACCACGCAGTGAATTTTCAAGCCAGCGGTAAAGGAGAATGGGGCACCTCGTCAGGTCCCCCTTCCTGTGCAATAAACTGGAATACTCCTTTGGAAGAACAGAGTACTGCGGTGGAAGCCTGGAGTCGCCGCTGCTGGCATGCCAAGGATGAAACACACACAGCAGCCCTGTTACTGTCAATGATTCCATCCACTCACCAGTAACTAGGCTTTGGGACTTGTGTACCGATACTTTCAATTATGACTTGTCACTATAAGCAAATCTCACTCATCATTCTCATTGGAAGATAGAAAAGCCACTAGCGCTGGTACAGACCTGTAATCCCAGTACTCTGTGAGTCTGAAGCAGGAGGATCCCAAATTTAAGCCAGGCTGGTCAATTTAGGGACCTAAGACCCTGTCTCAATAAACAAACAAACAAACAAACAAAGGGGATGTAGATGTAGCTTAGCGCAAATCCCCAATACTGGAGCGTCAGCGGAGAAGAAAATAATAAAGGAGGAGATCTGGGTTCCAACTCAATTAGAATACCGATGTGAAATCTTAGAAAACAAGAGTTTCTTTAAAAATTCCTAGTTCTTTCAGGGATTTTGTCGTTTTACTCCTTAGTCTTAAAAACATAAAAAAGAGTATTTTTGATCTCTAGGACAATAGCATGCTTGTACGCCAAAGATTTAATGTTCCAAAACATTTATTTATTTGTATTATCCCAGCCCATTTTTTATTTTTGATTTGGAGACAAGGTTTCCCTAAGTCACTAAGATGTCCAGGCAAGGCTCAAACTTGTGATCTTCCTGCCACAACCTCTCAGAGTTTTGGGTTTGCAGGCCTGCATCATGGGCCTGGCTCCAAAATTTATTTTAAAAAATTATCTGTAGCATAGGATTATAGCATACCATTACTCTGAAGACGAATTGATAGTCAAGCTAGATGGCACTAAAATTTCCCAAGAGGAAAGAAAAAGGCACACACTGTGGCAGCTTGTTGGTTTTGATATGAATTAACATTATATGAGTGAGTGTCTTAGTTACTTTTTCGTTGCTGTGACTCAATACCTGACACCCACAAACTCAGGAAAGGAAAGGTTTATTTTAGCTCACAGTCTCGAAGGTCACAGTCCATTCAGGAGGGGCAGCAACAATCAAAGTACATGGCAGAGAGAGAGGTGGAGGCAGCTTCCCCGGACATCACAAACAGGAAGGCTGAGGCTAGTTGAGACTACTCCCAGTCCTCCAGAAAGGCAGGTGCAGCTTATGTATCCTTTCAGGTCTCCGCCCAGTAACCAATCCCTCCTGCATCCAAGTGTTGCCACTATACACCGTTAATCCTAACTTAACTGCAATCCACCCCTCCAGACCAGACCCCAATCCACCAACATCACATGGTTCCATTAAAATACATGAGACTTTTGGGGGACACTCCAGATCCTAACCACAACAATGATGTCTGTCCTTGTATTTTTTTTTTAATCTCAAAGTTCAGACTCGAAGTCATCTGAGATTGTAAATTTTAGTCCATATAATATCTGCTTCGTATTGTTTATATTCTTTTATTTATTACTAAAAGGAAGCATTCTTGTACTAGAAAGGATTTTGGTAGGTCTTCAAGACATACACAATATAGAAGAAGAAGCACTGCACAAGAATATAGATGTAGATAGATAGGGCATAGTAAAGAAGAATTGTTATAGGTGACAAAAATGAGGCAAAAAGGAAATAAATAAATATATGATCCACAGAACAAAGATGGATTTCATCACAAGACACCTTCCATCAAAACCTAAACATTTGTGAGAGATAGACTGCAAATTTTATTCTAAGCCAATGGGAGGAGGTGGTCCCAACATGTAAAGCAGTGTTTTCTAAGCCAGTAATGTGTGAACTGTTTTTTCATTGAAAAAAAGGGGGGGGGGAGGTTAATCCCTACAATTGACCTCCTTTAAAATATTACTAAAAATACATGTGTAAAGCTAGATCTATGACCATGGTGACAGCCCTTATACAACTGTTAAGTAATAGGTTTATAGACAAAATGATTACATACAAAACTAAAAATACACTTCTGTTAATACCATCAACTAAATTTAACTGGTATTTGGCTGAAATAAATTATTGATTGAAATGTGAATATGAATCTCATGGCTCACATACTGGTTCTTTTGAATTTCACCAGCCCATTTTTTTGTGTGTTATTGAGGATTGAATCCAGGGCCTTTGCACTGAGCTATGTGACCAGCCCTTTTTTCTTTTTTACTTTGAGATGAAGTCTAATTCTCAAAGTTGCCCAGGCTGGGCTCAAACTCAGAATCCTCCTGCGTCAGCCCTCAGAGTATCATGCCTAGCTTTGATGGCCTATTCTGTTCAATGCCACATGCTAATTAACTTAGCCTGCTAGGTTTCCTTCTTTGATTGGTACTGCATGCCTTGGTATCATTTATCTTCCATGTGGCCAATAATAGAATCTTAATGTTTTAATATTTGGCCCCAGATACTATTGTAAAAGTAAATGGAAATCCTATATTATATTATGGTTTGGATTTGAAATGTCCCCCCAAAATATCATGCATTTGGATGTTATGGATTATCTACGGAACCATGTGCTGTTAGGAGATGTGGGCCTCGTCTGGAGGGTTGGATTATGGGTCTGTGTTGGATTATAGGGGTGTGGTACAAGACAGACACATTGTAGGTTATAGATTACAGGTATGTGGATTAGATTATAGGTTACAGGTATATGGTGGGGGCTTAAACCTAGAAGGGCTGGAATACTGAGGTTGGACCTAGAAGGAGTGGATCACTGGGATAGAACTTCAAAGGATGTAGGCGACTTCCTTCCTTCCTGCCTTCCTTCCTTCCTTCCTTGCCTGCCTGCCTGCCTGCCTGCCTCCCCGCTTTCCTTCCTTCCTTCCTTCCTTCTTTCCTTCCTTCCTTCCGTCCGTCCGTCCGTCCTTCCTTCCCTTCCTTCTGGCACTTGACTTGGCTTCCCATTTGCAATACCATGAGGAGCTGTCTCCACTTCATCTCTGTTTTTGTGTTTCCATTGTTGCTGGCCAATTCACAGATGGACTGTGACCTTCTGCAATTATGAGCTAAAATAAACTTTTCCTTCCTGTGACCACTGGAGAGATTATGTCAATTTGAGGCAATCAAGAACCACATCTGGATTAGGGTTCGGGAACCAGGCCAAGACTGGGAATTAGGAAACAGCCTGGATTAGAGTGGGGCTGATTTGTAGGCCAGTGAATGAGGGAAGAGCACCCACCCAGATGTGGGAGACCCAACTGGAACTTGAATAGTACAAAAGGAAGGAAGAAGAAAGATTGTTACAGCTTCTTCCTCTGGGAAAGCCTTTGCAATAGTCTACTGACGCCTACTTGCTACATGACCCAGATCTTCATCACAGATTTGCTCCAGTCTGGACTTGTGCATGTCTGCCCATTGCTGATCTTCAGTCCTTCAGTCCCTGATCTCCAGTCTCCGGTCTTTGCTGCTGGTCTTCGAACAACAGAGATCCGAGATCCACAGACGACTCTCACCAGCTGTCCTGCAGGCCTGGACGGGTATTCTACTTCATGGCTGAGCAGCCATCAGATATTCCAGCTCTTGCATGTGCAGGCCACCATCTTGGACCATCTCTATCTTCATATTTGTAAACCTTCTGAATAGATCCTTTTTGTTGTAATTTCTGTCAATTCTGCCTTTTGAAAGAACTCAAACTATTACACTCCCCTAATTTGTGCATGTTGTATATTTTGTCGTAGCAACAAAAAAGTAACTAACACACCTCAGCATTAGAGTTTGGATCTGGAGTGTCCCCCAAAAGCTTCATGTATTTGGATGTGGTGGGATGCCTATGGAACGGTGAACTGTTGAGAGTTGGGGCCTAGCTGGAAGGAGTGGATGCTTGGAAATCCACCTGAAGGGGCTGTAACAACTTTTTGAGACCTTGAGGTACTCACAGGAAAGCTTTCAAGTATGTGTTACTGACTTGTGGGCCGAAATGAGGGAGAGGCACTAGGTGTGGGCAGCCCAACTAACAGCATGGATTAAATAAATAAAGAAGAAACACTGTTACAGCTTCTTCATGGGAAAACTCTAGACTTGTCTGAGTCTCCAGACATGGATGTGGCTCCTGCTTCTCTTGGCTGTCTGCAATGCTGTGAGCAGCTCTCTAGCCTCTCCCATGTTTTCACAGTTGCTGGCAGTCAATGAATGGACTGTTTGAGACTTTCTGGAACTATGTACTAAAATAAATCTTTCTTCCCTTAAGCTGTGGATGTCAAGTATTTTGTCCCAGGAATGAAGAGGTAACTGAGAGTGAACCAGGAGTGGGGCCATTGCTACGACTTTACCTGACCATGTGGTCTGGAAGCCTTTGGAACTGGTTTGCAACAGGAGTTTGGAAAGGTGTGAAGATACCAGCTAGAAAAGCTTTAGAATGCTGTGAACTGAACTTGATGGGAGATTCTGGTCAGAGCCCAGAAGACCTGAGTGCTAATAGACATATGAATTGCAAAGGCTAGGTTCAAAAAGTTTCAGATGGGAAGGAGGACTTTATTAGCAATTAGTCTAAGAACCATTCATGCTACGCTCTGGCAAAAAGTGTGTTGGCATTTTGCCTTTGTACAGAGACTGCATAAAGCAAAGGTGGGGCAGAAGCTCACAGTGATGTTAAAGAGATTAGCATAAAGAAGAAGTACTTGGAATCAGGACTATAAAAAAGTTGCTTTGAGAGTGTCTCAGGCATTAGCAAGATTCTACTCTTTACCAATTTAAGGGCAGAAAGACAAAAGACCTTTAGCATGTATTGATCGTAGCTGAATATAGAGTATATGAGATCATCTAGGACCGCAGAGCCAGAAGAAAATACTACCTCAGCCAGAACTTGAAGCACATTTGCATTTTGTAGGGCCAGGAAGGATCAAAAGATTTCTCAAAGATTATGAGAAAGAAAATATGGGGGTGGGGACAGGAGGTTGTCAGATAACCAGCAGAGTCTGATGTCACAGAAGCCAACAGATAGGCAAATTTTCAAAAAGAAGGAAGTACTAAAGAGAGATTAAAAAATAAAAAGAGCATTTGAAATAATTTTGGCAAGAAGGAGGACCTCATGAAGGTACATTCATTTATTTACTCATTTATTTATTTTGATTTTGAGACAAGGTATAGCCAAGTCACTAGGTCGCCCAGGCTAAGCTCAAACTTGTTGATCTTCTGCCTCGGCCTCTCAAAATACTGCGACTACAGGCCTGAACCATTGGGCCTGGTTATGAATGAACATTTAGTAATAACAATTCTAGGACAATGATTCTAATAGGAATCATACTGTAGGAGGTTAAAGTGTGAATTGGAGGTATATAAAGAGAGACATGAAAACCTTTGCAAGAAAGTTGACTGTGAAGTGAAGAAAATCCTTTATAAAGTTTTTAGTCAACAAAATTTGTGATGACTATATAATTTTCCCTCATCAATACCTTTCCTTTTTCATTTGTTTTGTTTAGAAAAGATTAAATTACATTCCCTTCATGTCATCTGTCTTGGTTGATGTTGGTTCTTCTCTTGTTTATTTTATTGTTTAAATAATTGTGACAAGCATCTTTTCTTCCCTGTTAGCAGGTGCATCAGTTCCTTAAGCTAGATTACTGGACTGAAATTATTGAATAAAAAAAATATTGTTAAGGTGCTTTTCAGAGCAACCAAATCACTTTGTAGAATACATATATTCATTTTTATTTCCATATGCAGTAGAAGAGAGTGATTATCTGTATCCTATCAAACTGGATTTCATAATTAAAAAATATCTGTGTAGCCATACTGAAAGGCAGAAATCCCTAGACAATAGACTGATTCTAGGTATGGGGAGAGAAAATTCAAGTTGAGCTTGCTGGGTCAAAAAATAAAAAAAAAGTGTTTTCAACAAGTTAGGTTTAAAAGGAATGCACCTCATGAAGGGCCACATATGAATAAACCAACAGCAATGCCATATTTAGAGGTGAAAAGTTGGGCAAGGATGTTCACTCTCACCACATACTACGAGAAGTTTTAGCCATGGCAATAGAGCAAGAGTAAGAAATAAAAGGTTCACAAGTTTAAAAGGAAGAACTTAAACTGTCTCTTCTTGAAGATGACTTGATCTTATGTACAGACAACTCTAAAGGGTCTTCCAAAAAAAGCAATTAGAGGTAATAAGCAAATTTAATAACACTGTATAGGACATGAACTCAACATACAAAAATGATTAGCATTTACACTCACTGGCAACAAACTCTCTTAAAAATAATCAAGAAAACTATCTTACTTACAACAGCTACCAAGATTAAAATAAAATAAACTTTTAAAAAAGGATTATTTTATTTACTTGTTCATAGCTGGGAAAAAATACTGTGCATCTGCAACTTAAGGGAGGAAAGATTTATTTTAGCTTACAGTTTCAGAATGTCTCATACAGTTCATTCATGGGCAGCCACAACTGTGGAAGCACATGGCAAAGGCTGGAGAGCTGCTTACCACATTGCAGAGAGAAAGTTATGAGTCAGAAGATAATGACCAGGAGCTAGTCTATGTCTGCTGATTTAGGCAAAGGTCAGAGTTTTCACAGGAAGAAGCTGTCACAATGTTTCTTCTTCCTTCCTTTACTTAGTTCAAACAGCCAGTAGGGTTCCCCCACACCTAGGGTAGGTGCCTCTCCTTAACTTCCTGGTCCACAAGTCAATAACACAAATATGAAACCTCTGCCCTGGGTGTTCTCCAATCTCAACAAGTTGGCACATGCTTTCCAGGTCAAGTCCAAAGCATCTACCCCTTCCAGACAGGCCCCACCTCCCAAAAGCATAGGGTTTCATAGGAATCCCACATATGCCAATGCATGAAGCTTTTGGGGGACATTCCAGATCCAAACCATGACAAAGAGAAAAGTCTGTACATTAAAAATAACAAAAGAACTTAAAATTTGTATGGAACCACAAAAAGCCTTAGAGGAACACTGTTAATTAAAATAAGCCAGGCACTGAAAGACAAACACCTCATGATCTCACTCATATAGAATCTAAAAAAGTTGAACTTATAGAAGTATCTTAGTCACTTTCCTGCCTCAAGAACAAACCACCTGACATCCACAATCTAAAGAAAGAGAGGCTGACTTTGGCTTATGGAACTTAAAGGATTCAGGCTCTAGCTGGCTGGTTCCATGGTAGAAGGGCATTGGCAGAGGCCAGCTGCTCATCTCAGGGCAGCCAGGAGCAGAGAGAGAGGAGGAAGCTCACCCTTTGAGGTCAAGCCAGGGCCTGCCTCCTAACAGCACATTCAGCTACTCAACCCACCAGTGCGTGAATCCATGGGGCAAGTTAACATCCATGATCCAGGCACAGCTTCATGAAATGAACAGAGGTAGTAATGAATTATAAGACAGCAAAAGAAAAATATCAGTCCATATTGATATTAATTGATACAAAGAGAAGGGAAAGCTATTATTTTCAGTAAAATGCAATGAGTATATATAGGAATATAAGAATATAACAATAATTGATATGGCAAGAATCATAAAAGGGAGGCTTGGCTGAAACTTTTTTTTTGGAACTAGGGATAGAACTCAGGGTCTTCATCTGAGCTACATTCCTAGCCCCTTTTTATTGTTTGAGATAGGGTCACACTAGGTCCTTAAGTTGTCCACGTTGTGCTTGACTTTTGATCCTACAGGATGCTAGGATTACAGGTCTGCAACACCAGGCCTGCCTGAAAATGGCCTTTTTTGGTTTGTCTCCCCCCCCCCCCCCCCCCAAGGCAATGTCTTGAGTGTCTTTATGAGCAGAGGAAGAGGTGTCATCGGAAAAGTATTGAAGATAAGGAGAAAGCAAGTTGGGGGCCAGGGCAGATGTGGCTGCAGGTAAATGCTGTGTTGGGGCATCCAATGCAGCCTGGGTTTTTTTCACTTGGGTAGATGAGATGTTCTGCTGAGAATAACAGTTAAGGTAATAGGAGGGGGAGATCTGGAATATATCGTAGAGCACAATAGAAGAGGTAGTTGACTTCAGACTCCAGAGTGGTTGCTGAAGTGTCCAGTTGAGGATGGTAACCAGGATATTTGTATTGGTAACAATTGGGTAGGTTTCTTATTTACAGCTCCAGTGGCTGAAAATCAGACCAACTCAGGAAAATTGGATGGGATCTGCCAAAACTTTTAAGGAAAAAGTTCCACAGAATTGAATTAAAATAGCATCTCTGTTTTCAGTCAGGAGGTTTTGCCATATTTTTTACAATTAATTCCATAACACTTTTAGCAGGACTAAGATGATAATCACGCTAGCCAGACTGACCAAGGATAGCTTGGTAAATTTATTTACACTAGTATTGGCTCTACTAGCTGTGCTATCTGGGCTCACACTGCATTAGTATTCGAAACACAACCTGAAAAAAATATGACTTGCTCCATTTTGGGCACCATGATGTTAATTGCTTCAACTGCAATGTTTTGTTTCATGATCAAAAATAGCATGTATAAAGAACCCTATTTTACACACTACAGGACTGAGGATGAGGCGTTTTTGGAGAAGTGGGCAAGTGAAAGGGAGAGTGAGGTGAGGAGAAGAGGAAAGTGGAGGGTTGGGTGGGAAGCAGTATCAAAAACGATCAAGATAGGTACCAATTTCTCAAATAATGTAATTTTGTTATGTATCACAAACACACACCCATGAAACAAAGGCAGGGCCCGATGGCGCAGGCTCCTAACCCCTGCACTCTGGGAGGCAGAGGCAAAGACATCATAAATTGGAGCCTGGCCTGGGCAACCTGGTTTGATTCTGTCTCTAAATCATACATAAAAACAATGGGTTGGAGGTATAGATCAGTGCAAAAGCCCTGGGCTCGATCCCCGGTACCACAAACACGCACACAAACACAAAATCCTTAAAAAAATAAATGAGCATTTGTCTAAGGTCATATGTCTATTATCCGCGGAGTCTTAAGCCCTCGCTCAGTGCTCCACGGAGTCAAAGCTAGCCCCCACAACTGAGGGAGGTTACATACTGTGAGTGCTCACAGTGTCGGTCACATACGGTAACCGCGGCCCGGTCAGCCGCCGAACCGCGCCCAGGGCGCCGAGTCGCGACCCGGTGATCCGCACGCGTGATGCTCACGCGCTGCAGGCCGGTCTTCCTCTAGAAGGGCTGAGGCGGCCTACTCCGGGTCAAGTCGACGAGGACGACACTCTCTGCGCTGGACTCCTTCTGCCTGAGCATCTGATGCTCGCGTCGATCAGCCGGGAGAAGGGGGCGGAGCCGGCCCCCGAGACAGGTTACGGATTGGCGGGAAGGAGGAACGGAGGGCGGAGCCTTGGAAGGACGCGAGACGCCGCATCCACAGTGTAAGCAACTTCGCTTCCTGCGGCCGCTGGCGGCCGCCCGGTATCCCACCGCGGAGCGCTGGGGCGGGCTTGCTGCATCTGAGCCGGGCGGAGCGGTGGTCGGGGTGGGGAGGCCGGCGGGACAGGGGCGAGAGTGCAGGTAAGGGGGCGGCCGAGGTGCAGCCAGCTGGGACTGAGAGTGCGACCAGGCCGGCCGGGGCAGTCCGGGCCGGGGCGAGGGGGAAGCTGGGGTGAAGGAGGGCGCTGGTGCCCTGGCGCGGGGTCTGGAGGCCGGGCTGCGGTCGGGGCCGGCCAAGCTGAGCAGAGACCCCGACGGGAGAATTAGCAGGTGTCCGCCGCTCCCGGGCGACCCCTGTCTAGCATCCGGAATAGGAGTCGGGTGGGGCGCCTCTTAAAGAGGTTCCGTTGAAACGTTTGTAGTCGCCTTGCCTGTCCTGCTCGGATTCGCCTCAGAGGCGGGCGGTTTTTCTCGCCCCGGTGCGTGGAGGAACTCTGAGTCTGCATCGGGTTGCACGCGTGTGCTGCAAAGCAGAGTTCATGAGCTCGGACCATACCAGCTTGGGGTTCCAGTTACGTAGCTATCTCCTTAAGTTTTTGCTTAGGTCCTTTGAGGCGATTCGACTTAAGTTTGTAAATTTGTATCAGTTTTTTTTTTTGCGAACACTTGGTTTTCCAGTTAGTTTCTAAGGATGTTCTGAACAAAAGAATGGCAGTAGAGAGTGGACACTTTAGGGACTTGGAGTTCTCTGGCCGGTTTGGAAGGGATTATTCTTAAGGTATTCAACAAGTATAAGAAATGTAGGAATTCTCTGCAAAGCAAGTTATTTGTGTGTATTTGAGGTAGTATGTTAATTTATCAAGTATTGATTTACTGCATTCTGTATTGTGAAATTAGTACAATACGGACAGTAGAGGTAGGCTTGGCATACTACACTGTCTTATTAATGATTTGCTTTAATCCCATATGCTGTCTCTCTAAATCTGTAGAGGTAGCCTGACTGATGGTGCAATCCTGTTATTCCAGTGGTTTGGAGGGCTGAGGCAGAAGAATAGCTGGTTCTAGCCCAGCTTGGGCAACTAAGCAAGACCCTGTCTCAAAACAATGAAAAGGGTCTGAGGATGTAGTTCAAAGGGAAGTTCCAGAAAACAAAAACCAGCGCACCAAACAGCAGAAAACTCCCAGTGTGTTCTTATTCTTAAAAGACTTGGTTTTTTTTTTTTTTTCTCTCTCGCTCTCTCTCTCAGGTCTAGGCTTGTAATGAGATTGGTTGAGTCTCTTCTGAGGAGAAAGCCCTTATCCTTTTTTTTTGGGGAAAGAGTAAATAAGGAGCTTGCTGTGGTTTTCATTTAGTGTGTCTGTTAATGTGTTGGTTAGAAGTTGAACAAGAAAACTTCCTTGGTGAAAGCAAATGTTCCTTGTATTCAGCTGTCCTGCATAATTACAGGAATTCTGTTTTTTTCCCCCCTTAAAAGTCAATAGAAATGACTGGGATGATAGGCTTTTTTCCATCTAAAATTTTGATATTGGCTGTTAGATTAAGTTATTTTACATTTTACCACCTACTTAGTTTTCAGATTAACTTTACCAGCAAGACAGTGTGGAGGAAGTGTGTGTATATACTTCATTAGCCTTGAAATGGAAAGGGGTAAATTAGTGGTGATACATTAGAGGCCTTTCAGTAAGTAGGTTAATGTTTCTACCTACTTGTCAGGGAAGAATCCTGGTTTATATCATAAACAGTTATTAAGCAGCCAAAATATGAGAGTTGTAGTTTTTTCAGGACCCTGGTGTCATGAATTAAACTATGTGATTGTATTTAGAACTAGAACTAGATGTATGTAGTTTCATAAACTACACTTACTATGTAATTACTCAGTAATTTTTGTTTTTCCATGTCCAAACCTAACAAAAGTTTTGTGTCTAGTTGACTTTTAGAAGTAAATCTGGAAAAAAATAAAGAGAAGTAATTCTGAAACTTTAGGCAATTGCTAACTCTGCTTCTGATGTTACTTTTGTGGAAGTAGAACATAGGTGGTTTTCTGAGGCCAGAGGGTTCTTACTGCCATCACATTATCTTTTCTCCCTTTCCTATCCCTATCTCTCTCTCTCTCTCTCTCTCTCTCTCTCTCTCTCTCTCTCTCTCACACACACACACACACACACACACACACACACATGCAAAAAAGAAAGTTTGAGTGTTATTTACTTACTTGGCTTTCTTTTTTCCTAGGCCCAAGGTCTTGTGCAAGCTAGGGAAGCACTCTGTTGTTGGGCTGTACCTCCACCCAGGAAATTTGAGTTTATACTAATCACCATTTATTTCCTAACCTTTATCCTGGGTTATGGATTATTGTGACACTTTAGATGGATTGTTGTCTACTGTCTCCTACATAAGACCTTAGAGACCTTTTTTCTTTCTCCATTTCCTTCCTCCTATTTCTCCACCCCTTTTCCTTCCCTTTTTCACCCAGTTCTCGCCCCTCCCAATAAACATCATTGTCAAAATCCTGTTCAAGTTAGTGTTTTATTTCTGCTAAGATCTTGAGTCATTAGAGAATGTAGGAAGGCTAGAGCTAGAAGTCTGTGAGGCATTACAAAAATAATTTTGATCCGAAGAATCCTTCAGTTAGACGTGGGGGTCTGGTCACAAGTCCGCTACTTTCTTTCCCTTACACTCTTTGAGGAAATTGTTTTAGGTTCGTTATACTTTGTTTGCCTCAAGGTTAAATGTAGTAATTAGGCCTGCTCTATGTGCCTTCCAGGATTATTGTAAAAATAAAATGAGATGGTATATACGATTTAGAAGAAAAACATTTTATAAAAATATAATGGCCTTCCTCTTTGTACAGTGTAGATTGACTTATATGCTGTAGCATTTTAGTAACTAGAGAGTTTTTTTCTTAGGAGTATAGATCTATATGGCAAAAAAAAAAACCAAAAAAAAAAAAAAACCAAACAAACAACAACAACAACAACAAAAAAAAACCGCCTTAGCACTTTTTGGGTACCTTTCTCTGGTGATGTTAAATTTACTGCTTTGGCTGAATTATGGTTTTTGATTATTTAGAGAAAGCCCATTAAAATCTTTAGGGTCTGTATAAGTTTAGACTTAAAAGGCAAAAATCCCAAAACATGCCTATGAGGAAAGATGATAGAGAATAGGGTGGGTAGGTGTGTGTGTGTGTGTGTGTGTGTGTGTGTGTGTGTGTGTGTGTGTGTGTGTTCAGGGATCAGGCCCAGGGCTTTCACACTGAGCTACATTCTCAGCCCATTTTGTAGTTTTGATTTTGAGACAGGATCTTACTAATTGTATGTTGCTTAGGCTGGAATTGAACCTGTGATTCCCTGCTTCTGCCTTCCAGAGTGCTAGACTTATGGCCTAAGAAGAGCATGTTGTTTTGAATAGTTGCCACAGGTAAAGAGGCATAGATTGAGTAACTCAAGCGTGTAGCCAAAAGTTGTTAAGGGTGAAGATTTTGTTACCTTTTCTTGGATATAATGTATCCAAAGAAAAGTTGAAGTAAATATAATAAGGCTGGGGAATTTATGTGTTTATGTAAAATTAGTGTACCTCTTGTAACTTTAAAAAGCTAGAGTACCTTTTTTTTTCCCTAAAAAATGTTAGAGCTGTAAATGCCCTGAATTTTTTTTCCTTTTCACCCTTATGCCTTTCCTGCAAAATTTTAATTCATTTTAATTTTGAAGTAATTTGAATAGTAATGTTTAATATAAAGCTGACTATATAATCATAGTTCTATGTGTTGAGACTGTTCTTTTGATTTAGATAGACAACAGTATAAGTCTTAATCTTAATATGCTAAAGTAGATTTACTTCCCGGTTTTCACAGGTAGGAGCTGTTGGTGAATAAACTTTTGCAGGTAATTAGCACATTGTTTGGAATCCACTTTTCCTTTTTGAGGAACTTACATCTCTGCTTGTTTCTTTTACTTCTCAGACTCATGACATGGCCACAGATGATAAGAGCTCCCCGACCCTGGAGTCTGCTAATGATTTGCCCCGTTCTCCTACCAGTCCTTCTCATCTCACCCATTTTAAACCTTTGACTCCTGATCAGGATGAGCCTCCTTTTAAATCAGCGTATAGTTCTTTTGTAAATCTTTTTAGATTCAACAAAGGTATGCCTTATTCTCCAGTATTAGAAAACTTCTAGTTTTGAGTTTGTGCAATTTCTTCTTTCAACTTCTCAGGCTGTCTCTTTGCAGGAAAGTGAAATATTAACAAGGTGATAGCTTTAATCAGAGGTCACCAGGACTTTCTGCTAAAGAGGAACAAGTCTTGAATTTTCACTGTCTTCTCTAATTATTTCTAACTGAAAGTTTGAATTGAAAATTAAATGGGGAAAGGAGATCTCTTTTTAAAGATAAAGCAGCAATTTTTAAAAAAATTGTAATGTGCTTCAACTTTCTTAAATTCATATAATGGGCTTTGCTTTTTTTTTCTGGAGGGGTTGTTAAATGGCCCAAACGTTTTAATTAAAATACTCAAAGGAGTAATGTATGACAGAGAAAGCTTATCCTTTTGAAAAATGGGAAGCTATCAGCAGACCTTTTGTGATTTAAACCCATATGGTATATGTGCTATCAGATAGAAAAATTCTTTCAAAATGAACTCTCATTCAGTAATATTCTTCGTAGCTGGAAAATATAGCCTATATATTTTGTTTCTAATTTGTTCTTATTTGATTTGTGCTGGAAAATAATTTTGATGAGGAATTTGGAGGATACTAATTTCATCAACTCAGAACATTCGGCGAATTTTATCAATGGTCATGTTTAATGTTATAAACGTTAGCACATTTAAGACAATGATTTAAGAAACAAACCTTACTTTTTAGACCATTTTTAAAAAATTTACAGAACAATTGGCCTGATAGCACAGTTCTCAAGTATTCCCATATCCAGTTTCCTCTCTTATTTACATCTTAATTAGTAGGGTACATTTGTTAAAGTTAATGAACCGTTATTGAACTTTTTTTTTTTTAAACTGCTATAAGCATTTTGTTCTGATGTCTGTAGGTTTTACCTACTGTCCTCTTTTCTTTTTCAGAATTTCATCCAAGGGTACCATCGTATGTTTAGTAATGTTGAGATAGTAGTCTCTTACTTATTTAACAAATGTTTATTCAGAAACTGTGTTACTGGGCACTGTTTTAATAGTGCAAGGGATCAGTCCTGTACACAACCAGAAAATCTGGATTTCATGAGAAACTTGCATTCTGTTTTTTAAGCGTAGATCAAGAGAAACTTGCATTTTATTTTTCAAATATGATCAAAAAATTTCAAAGGAAAACTAAAAGACACAAATTGTATGCAACAGTAGTGATTTTAGCTTGCAATTTTATGTGTATTTTTGATTTTTTAAGAGCCCTAATTTTAACCTGTGTATGTACTATATCTTGTTGTCTGAGAAATTTTAACCACCATCTTCTGAATTTAGATTCTTAAATAATGCCAGGCTTTTCTTTGCTTCAGAGAGAGGAGAAGGGGGCCAGGGAGAGCAGCAGTCTCCTGGTGGAAGTTGGTCCAGCCCTCAACTGTCTTCAAGAACCCAGTCTGTGAGGTCACCCGTTCCTTACAAAAAGCAGCTTAACGAAGAACTCCAGCGGCGCTCTTCAGTATTAGGTAAACAGTGTTCTTACTTTATGTTTCTCTGTATGTTAGATTTTTCCACAGTCCTATTTTTCATTTATTAACTTTTTGCCATTTGCGGTAGTCAGATATTCTTCAGAATAAATAAAACTATTATCTGGATAGTGAAAGAATTTGTTGACACCTAAAAAAAAAAAACATCTTCAATGTGTCTGTCACTAAACTTTGATTTAGTCAGGGCTCATAACCCTTGACTGTTATTGATTAATTACCTGCTTGAGTTTCAGCAGAAAACACTTTGCAACATCCCCAGGAGACCACAGGTTAGTTTTAACTTTGCAAGTGAAGTCTGCATCTACTTTTGGGATGCTCAAGTGCATGCCTCTGGCTGCAGGACTGTCATTCATGCCTGGGCTCTCCCTTGTACTTGTCCTCTGTCTGTGGAGTGCAGATTGTCACAGTGGCTGGCGCCATTTGCCTACTTGTTCTCCATCTTCACCTGCTGCATAGTCATCTTCGTTTTCATGCTCTTCTGGTGAGTGTGTGGTGGGGATCTATGTCTTATTTGAGAGACTAGAGAAAGTGAGGTGGTTTGTGTCTCAGTTTGGTTAGACTGTAAAGTCAGTAGAGTGTTTCACCCAACTCAAGAAAGGCATGACAGACAGGAGAGCAAAGAGCATTGAGAGTCATATGTCTGGTCTGGCCAGTCTTCTCCAGGGACACCTTGAGTAAAAAGTAGGCATAATGGTGGGTGGCAGGAAGATACTGTGTTGCTAGTTGAAAGGTGGTATACCAGAAGAAATGGGAGAAACCAAGCAGAAGAGAAGTTTCTACTGCTGGGCTGGAGCAGAACTAGGTGCATCATCACCTCAGCGTTTTTCTCCTGCTGTGAGTCTCAGTGGGCTCCATCAGCAGTGTGAAGGGAAGAGTTGGAAGGTAGAGAGAGGGGGAAAGGATCTCTTTTTTGACTCCAAATCATCTTTAACTTAGCCTTCAGCCTCACTCCCTTGGCTCTTGAACTTGTTTTTGTTGAAAGAGCCCTTCTGACTAAATCCTATGCCGAATTAAAACATTATTGTCTGAAGAATTGCAATTCCTATGTTGTCTTTGCTGAACTGAGTCGTAGTTTTTTGAACAGTGCCAAACTCCAAACTGCCCTTTGCTATGGAGGCAGGAGAGAGGGTCAAGGAGAGATACAATTTTCAAATTAAACTTAGAACTTCTTCTTGTAAAATTGAGGAATTGGATTAGGGTTATAACCAGACTTTGTGTTTGGTATTGTGACGAACTTGAATTTAAATATCTGAGGGTGGAGCTTATAATGTCTGTACTTGCTGTGGTTCCTGCCATCCTTTATTGCCTTTATCAAGTCCATCTGCTTCTTAGATTCTACCTTGGAATCATATGAACTTCAGTACCCTGTGACTGTTTGGCTAAACAAGTTCCTTTCCTTGCTAAAAGGCTATAATTGTACCATTTACTAGTTGTCTGGCCGAGGGAAAGTTTTTAAATTTTCTGGTATCCATTTAGCAAGCGAAGCAGCTAAGATCATCTGGCAAAGAAAGAAACCGGATTTTCTCTCAGGGTCTTTTCATCTTCATTTTTCAGTCTTTTTTTTTTTTTTTTTTGGCAAGGTCTTTTCTGGTGGCTGATGCTACTTAACACTTTTTGACATTATTTTTTATAGTCTTGTATTTCGGTAAGTAGCTGAATGGCTTCACAATTTATTGTTGCCTGTGCATGGGAGCATTGCTGTTATGATTGTCACAGCTTCATCTGTCTCTTATTTCAATTTACAAATCATGAAGAGTTGCTTTATCTTTTGAAACTCAAGAAAAAAATGATCATTCTAATATTTGTACATTAGAAACAACACTGAAGTCTTTGCTGAAGTTATGGTCTATAGAAAGATTAAAAATTTCTAAAATAGATACAGTGTAGATATAGTTATTATTTGAATAACTATATTTTTAGATTCTGTATAAATTTGGATTTAGAGACCAACCTATTATTTTGGTACTGTTTCTCATCCAAACCAAAGTGAAATTTGGATTTAGAGACCAACCTATTATTTTGGTACTGTTTCTCATCCAAACCAAGAGCAAATGGTGAGCTGAGGAAGATTCAGCGTGGAATATTGTCTGTGTGACAGTATTTCTCCTTATCTGTAGGAATATTTTCTAAGACCCCTGCCAGATCCCTGAAACCAGAGATGGTACCAGGTGGATGTATACTATGCTTATACATACATAGCTGTAATAAGGTTTAATTTATAAATTAAGCATAGTAAGAGGTTAGCAATTATAACTAGTAATAAAATGGAAAAATTGTAATAATTATGAGAATGTTGTCCCATTAAGGAGAGTCAATATTGATGTCAGTATTTTCAGACTATGAAATGTACTGTGGGTAACTGAAACCTCAGAATTTGAAACTGCAGATCAGGGAAGTGGGAGGACTGGGGGACTCCGTAGGCTACTAGATTAGTGGATTTTTGTCAAACTACCTCAGTTTTACCGTTAAGTTTTGAAATTGCTATATCCAGGAATAGGTAGGAAGTCAGTTGTAATTTTATTATAAGTAAGAAAATAATAGGTGGCAACTTTGGTGGGCATAATCCATTCTGGTTCCAAAGATGGCTGTTTCATTGCTGATGGATTTGGTTTCAGTACTGCAGTATAAATTCGGCTTCCCATTTGGAGTTGCAGGGCGGGGAGGTGATTGTGAAGAGCAGACTGGTGTTTTTGCAACTTTCTGGCAGTTTTCATCTTCTTGGGCGTTTGTCATGTTTTACAGCTTACGTGCGTAAAATTTTCCATTCTTTATGTTTGGAAGTCTTTCAGAATCTTTGGGGGCTGGCCTGTTACATTTTTGTTTCTGGTGATCTGCTTCAGTATTGAACTATTTGATCCTGTTGCTTTCCTATTGGACTTTCAAGACCAAGCTGTGTTAACCCCTGTGGGAGTTCTCTCTTTTACTAAATGATTATTTATCATAGATTGGGACCAAACGGTGTAAGAAATCATTAATGAATTCTGGTCATGTAAGTGATGCACCTGTCTTCCCAGCCTCAAAATCATCAATCATCTCAGGATAGTTCTTATTTTAGGTAGTCCTTATTTGTTTATGAAGCACTGTTTCATGTTATAATAGGAAATACTTCAGCTGCAGGTAGGCAGGAATGAGTAGTGCATACCTATAGTCCCAGCACTTAGGAGGTTGAGACCAGAGGATGGTAGATTTAAATCCTGCTTGGGCAAGTTGGTGAGTCAGTGTGAAAGTAAAAAATAAAAAGGGCTGGTGATGTAGCTTAGAGTGAAGGTCCTGTATTTAATCCCCAGTACTGCAAAAACAAAAAACAAAAAGACTCTTACCCTTATTAAGACTAGCATTCATTTCTCAAACATATCATTGACTGGGAGAAGTTAAGTATGTCTTGACAAGAAGAGACACTTTGCATCCCGTATGTACATTGTCATATATAGATACCTAGGAACTATTCACAAGATTGCCTTTGTTTTAAAAATTTACCTCAGACACAAGAAGGAAAACAGAACCTTCCTTTGGAGGTCATGACCCTCGTACAGCTGTGCAACTTCGAAGCCTCAGCACAGTATTAAAACGCCTGAAGGAAATCATGGAGGGAAAAAGCCAGGTAGGTTTCACCTTTGGGAGATTCAGAAGGCACTTACAGGGATCGTCGTGTACTCACTGAAAATGGCATAATGTCTCTTGAGAGTTTATTACTTCTTCCAGCTATGAATACTGTGTTCTTACATGTAAGTTCTTAATGTTAGTATGGTTTAATTTATGAAGTTTTTCCTTTTTATGATTAGTATTTTAATGTTCCTACTTAAGTATAAAGTTGGTACCAGGTAGATAGATACTCTCCAAAGATTTCTTCAAGAAAGTCTATTGTTTGAATCATTTGGGGTTAGGCTTCGTTTTATCCTCATGGATGTCCATTTTAACCAAATCCTATTGTTTAAGACTACTCTTCACTGATTGTGTCATAAATGTCATCATCAGTCCATATATGTGTTAAGAGTGTAAGTTCTTCAATTTTTCTTCAAAATTATCCATGTGATTTTGGTCTTTGGTATTCCATGTAGATTTTAGAATTAGGTTGTCCATTTTTGCAAAAAGAAAACTTCTTTGCCATTGCAACTTAATAATTAGTATTTTCAGGAAGACCTCACGTATTTTTGTTATTTTAGGACAGTGACCTGAAGCAGTACTGGATGCCGGATAGCCAGTGTAAAGAGTGCTATGATTGTAGTGAGAAATTTACAACCTTTAGGCGCAGACACCATTGCCGATTGTGTGGGCAGATCTTCTGCAGTCGCTGCTGTAATCAAGAAATTCCTGGGAAGTTTATGGGCTATACAGGTAAATGAATTTTAGTGACGGTAGTATAATTCTTAAAGTTCATAACTGTATGATAGTTATGATGCAAGATAAGTATTTATTACTTGTTTTGAGTTTTATGTGTGAGACATGATGACACAATGACAAGGGAGACACAACTTTGTTCTTAAGAGCTTTATAAAATTGAATAATAAAATGTAAATGAGAATGTTCATAAATAACATGACTAAAAGCCAATGTATCTTACATAAAATAAAATTAATAGCATTAAAAGCTATTCGAGAATATGTTATGGTGTTTTCTAATTTACATTACTATGGGTTTTTTATGAGTTTTGTTTTAGTAAGTGGACATCTTCCTTTGTTACTTATTGTTGCTGGGGAAGAATACTTGATATCTTTAACTTAAGGGAGGAAAGATTTATTTTAGCTTGCAGTTTCAGAAGGTCTCAGTTTCTTCGTGGGCATATGGCAATGACAGAAAGGGTCTGGTTGGGAATAGCTGCTGTGACATCACAAGGGGACAAGGGACCTCCTGAAGAAGTTGGGGCAAGAGTTTGTGTCCTTCTAGGCCACATGCCTCTAATCTAATCTCCCCCTCCTGACCAGGCCCCATGTCCTAACAGGACATGAAATCCATAAGATCCAAATGTATGAGGCTTTTGGCGGATACTCCAGATCCAAACCATAATTTCCACTCCTGGCCCCCAAAAGACTCAGATTCACCTCCTCATGCAAAAAGCATTTAGTCCTTCTCTAAGAGTTGCCAAAGTCTTAATACACATTCTAGCACTGCTAAAAAGATAGTGAATCCAAAGCCAGCCTGGACTACAGAGCAAGACCCTGTCTCCAAAACAAAACAAAACAAAACAAAACTTGTCTGATTAATATTGTTAGTGTTTAGTTTCTTAGAGTGCCATAAAAAGTACAACAAACTGTTTAAAACAACAGAAGTGTTTTACAGTTCTGGAGGTTGGAAGTACCATAACACAAGTTTGGGAACCAATATAGGGATTCTGTAAGTTGCTTCGTTGTTCTACTTAAATTATATATTCCAGAAATAACCACAGAATAAACCTACTTTCAGATGGACTTGGCAAAAATTCCATTGGTCGCTTAACCTGCATAAACATCTATCCCAACTGGTGGGCCTTGTGCTTGGGTCTCCCTAGGATTAGTGTCAGGTTATAGCTTGTATCTTACAATCTCTAAGAAGTTTGCTTACTTTTGCTCAGTGTGTAGGTTCCTTTGGTGAAGACTGTCAGAAATAGTGACAATTTTAAGTTTCTGGCAGTATAGTCAGATTCTTAAGGGCACCCTATCTACTCCTTGTGCAAAGAGTTTTTTTGTGAATGGCTAAAGGCTGGGGATTGATTGAGAGGCTGTGACTCTTTTTTATGTTTTAGTCTCCTTTTCACTTGACCTAGAATTATTATTTATACAGAAATCAAGGAAGAGGTTAGTAGAATGATTATGTACTTTACATCTAGGAATACTGATCAGCTAGTTAGTGCCTGAGGTCCTTTTGAGTCAGGAGTGGATTAGTGTTGATACTCAGGTTTTCTGTGGGCACTGAGTGCTGTTACTTTGCGTTTGCTGCCTTGGGATTGAGTTATTTCCCTTGTAGTTAGTGTTCCTGATTCAGTGGCAGCATTTCCTGCCATAATTATAAAGAACGTAAACCAAAAGAAGAACCAACGCTCTTCAAGGACACTGGGGTTCTCATAAATTTTTTACTGTGTCCTGAAAGGTATGCCCTTCACTGTTGGGTGAGCAGGTTTTACCTGGTAAATCCATGCTGAATGTATAATTTATTACGGGCAAATGGTAGAAACTATATATAGATAAAAATTTAAAGTTATCTATAAAGACTGATTATTATTATAGGTTATCGTTGTCTTTTTGTTGAAACAAGCATTAGCTACCAGTTAACAGCTAAATTTTTCTTTTTGTGCCTTCCTAATGTTAGCATTGTCTTACCAGTGCTTAAGTCATAAATTTGGTCCTGGTAGTCATATCCACACTTAGATTGTTCAGGTGATTGGGAATCTTATTTCTTTGCTTTAGCTTTTAGTTCCTGGTTGTGTGTTCAGATACAGAAAGGTAAGAGGCTTCTGCTGCTGTAATTGTAATTGAGTATTTTGACTACATAAACCCTATTAGTCATTAAACAGTAGATTGAGCAGTGCTGCAGGTCTGGCTGTGTCAACTAATTCAGCAGACACTGATTCCCATTTTATATTTGGAGTCCAGGAAAAAAAAAAAAAACTGTTGTGAAGCAGCTATAGAGGTACCAGTTCTGGGCACTCATGTGCAAATGGCCTTTTTGCTGAGTCCTGAGGCTCTGCATAGTACTATAGAACAAGAGACAGGAAGCAGGGGTATGTGTGGGGTAAATCCTCCCTTAAGGTTTTATTCTCCCTGTGCCTTTGGATTCTTGCTCTGAAATGCCAGGGCAGTCCTGGCATTTCACCTTCACTTAGCATAGGCTATCTTTTGGTCTGCGTTTAGCTTGTCAGCTAAATAGACTTTTTGTATAGTGTAGAACTGTATGATTTAACCACTAAGTAGACTGTTGGAACTGTATTTAACCGTTCAAGCTTCTACAGCATTAAATCTGAAAGCTCTCCTAATTTGGCCATCACTAAATTCAGTTTGAAACATCTTTTTTCTTTCTGTTGTCTCTACCCTTAGTGTCCATTCCCAAGCACATTTTTGTATTTTATAAATTGGAAAAGGTATTCTGGAGTCAATCATTCATCCTCATGGGCTGTGCATTATATCTTACCCTTCACGATCTGCTAGGCCTTGAATCTCATTACAGGCCTAGAAGCAAAAGAGGTGGGTAGTAGAAATGGGTTCTGAGGAGAATTAGAAGTGTCTTATAGAGCTGTGAGCTCGGGGGTGTCATTAGAGAATTTTCAGGCTAAATAGAAATATTCTTCTTAGATGAGGTAGAAAGGCTACTTCTGCTCAATAGAAGACCCAGAATTTTGGGCTTCAGTATCCTTAGCTTCATCAACCCTGTATCTCCATTCTAGTTTTCACAGTTTTCTTTTCAATCAGTGCCGTCACTTTAATAGCAGATTTGCTGCGTGGTAGGCACTTCAGAGTACGTGTGGTGGTGGTGGTGGTGGTGGTGGTGGTGGGTGTGTGTGTGTGTGAAAAACAGTAGAGTTTGTTGTCTCATATTTGTGGAGGTCAAAATCAGAAATGACAGTGTTGGTAGGATTCCATCTCAGGCTTTTTCCTGGCTTCTGGTGGTTGTTGACAATGTTTGGTGTTCTTTGACTTGTTGGCAGACCCATCACTTAGGTCTCTGTCTCTGTCTTTATGTGGCATCTTTCTCTCAGTTTGTGTTTTAATTTAACCACCTGGAGTTTGAGAGTGTTAGTTTGGTTTTCAACAATCTTAGCACTCCTGGTCTAGAAAGCAAGGATTTTATTTATTTATTTACTTTCTTGAGAAAGACAGTGTATATTTCTTGAACTAGGAATTTGCATCCAGGCCAACTTTTTCTTTCTTTACTTAATATACTGCAGATAGGAGCAAATAGCTAATCTCATTATACTTGTTAGTTTGACAGAAATATTGTGAGACATATTCTGCAGTATTAAATACATGACTGTCATAATGTTGCTTCTAGTAAGTTTTACTTTTTTTTTTTAGTGGTACTTGGAATCAAATCCGAGAGTGTTCTATTACTGAGCTACAACCCCAGCCCTTTTTAATTTTCGACAAGGTCTCCCTAAATTTTTCAAGCTGGCCTCAGATTTACAATCCTTCGGTTCAACTTTCTAAGTAACTGGGATATAGTGTTACTATCTCTGCCTTTGCCATACAACTTTTTATTTTGTATTTTGCTTGCCCTTCCATGGGCTGAATTTTCTGATAGGAAGGCCTGGTCTTATTAGTCTTTGTGTTCCTATCAGTTATTCTGTGAATCTGCTCTGTAACCTATTGTTGATTAATATTTCCATGAAGTTAAAATTTCTGGGCAGGCTTGGTCTTCTATGTGTATGTTGATTTGATAATTGTTCTAATAGTTGACTGTGTAATGGAGATTTCCTTTATAGTGTAAGATAAACAAAGCAAGCCTTCATTATGGCAAGTTGGTCTTTCTGCAGGAAATAGTTGAACTTCTCTACTGTAATTCTGCTTTGGTCAGTTGATGGTGGTGGTTCTAACACTTTTATTTACTGCAGATTTTTGTTGTTTTTGTTGCTACTTTTTTTTGGGTCCTAATGGATGTGAGTATAGTTTTCTTTGGAATTTTAAGAGATTACATCTGTTAAATTTTGGAGTCAGAAATTAGTAAGAGAACAAGTAACATTTTACTTTCATTAAAATACATGCATAGTTTAATAAAATAGTACTGTTGGTCTTAAATAGTAATATTAAAATTTTATTTTGACAAAAATAAAATGAAATAAAGTAAATTTATTATTTTGTGGTAATTGCAATAAAAATAGTAAAATTTTAAAAATCCTGTTTCAGATTTTTAATATCAGTGGTAAAATAATTAAGGTAGAATTTTTAACAAGTTATAAATAAAGTTAAATATAGTCTTGTACTGCTTAATAATGAGATAAAATTATGAAAAAGGCATTGCTAGGCAGTTTTGTTCTTGTGTAGACATCATCGACTATACTTTTACAAACCTAGATGATATTGGTAAATAATTTAATGTGGTCTAATTTTTTTGAGGTAGATTCTTGCAGGGTTGCTCAGTTTGATCTTGAACTTGTAGGCTCAAGTGATCCCCCTGTCTCAGCCTTCTTAGTATCAACAGAGCCTTTTGGTTAATCAGGAGATGCATTCCATGTGAGATGCATGAGGCTACCAGTGACAGGGCATGACTTACAGCGTTCCAGTAAATTTTTTTTTTTAAATAAGAACACTAATGATTAAAAATAGAGGGTAGTAAAGGCATAAACCAGTGACATTGTCATTTATCACTGATACCAAGTATTATGTATTGTAAGTGATTGTATGCGCTATATATTTGTATGGCTAAGAGAGTAGTTTTTTTTTTTTTACACCATATCACCACAAATATGTGAGTAATGACATAGTAGCTACAACATCACTAGGCAATAAGAATTCTTCAGCATCATCATGATTCATAGGTCACTGTTGTATTATAGGTTGTCTTTAACCAGAACAATTTTGGATACACTCGTGTGTCCTCCTTCATTGGTAAGGGGTCACACGGAAAAGTGTTTTAGAAAGCAAGATAAAAATGAAGGCTGGTTTTGGGGCAAAACTACATCCTAAAAATGTATATTTAGAAGTATTAGTACTCTGTCCTCTCAAGAACATTTCCATTCTTTCAAATCAAGAATTTTTAAAAGAGTTTTTATTTCTGTGTATATCACGCTGCTTTTGAGACCATTTTCTGTTCATCCATTTCTTTGTTTCAAAAAGCCTCTGAGGGCTTCCTAACCAAGACCTTCGTAGTATTTTCCTCTTTAGCTGTTACCTAAGGAAAAGGTTGTTTGCATTGATATTGATATACTTGCTGTGTTGGGACTGTTTCTCCTTATCATGTTTACTTCTGATAGAACCTTTATTTTACTTATGCAGCTTTGAAAAGGTACTCTTTATAAGTAGGGTTTTTGGGTGTTATTGGATCAGATTTTCTTACCTTATTACAAATATTTGAGGTAATTTGGGCGCTTGGGTAAATTTATCATAATGATGGTTCTGAGTGTATGTAGCTACACCAACCAGTGTATTTCATTTCTTTATAATGTCTTTGCTGGGGCCAGAGAAATGGCACAGCAGTTAAAGCTCTTGCCTAGCACACTCAAGGCCCTGGGTTTGACTCCATAGCACCCTACAAAGCTGGGCGTGGTGGTGCACACCTGTTATCCCAGCACTCGGGAGGCTGAGTCAGGTGGATTACCGTGAGTCCAGGGCTATCCTCGGCTTCACAGTGAGTTCAGGAGCAGCCTGTGCTACACAGCGAGACCACCTCAAAAGAAAAAAAGCCCAAAACAAAACAGGTATAAAATGTCTTTGTTGGAAGGATTTACTTGATATTTTCATCATTAGATTACCTGTTAACCCAAAGATTTAAAGTATTTTGGTAACTAATACATCAAAACTTTTATCTTTTGCTTTTTTTTTTTCTTCCCTTAGGGGACCTCCGAGCTTGTACATACTGTAGAAAAATAGCCTTAAGTTACGCTCATTCCACGGACAGCAATTCCATTGGGGAGGACTTGAGTGCTCTTTCCGATTCCACTTGCTCTGTGTCTGCACTTGATCCGAGTGAGCC
Source organism: Ctenodactylus gundi (assembly GCA_004027205.1). Lineage (NCBI taxonomy): Eukaryota > Metazoa > Chordata > Mammalia > Rodentia > Ctenodactylidae > Ctenodactylus > Ctenodactylus gundi. The sequence goes on from PVKB01003363.1 coordinate 127,858, forward strand.
CCGAACGCCTGTTGCGAGTAGAAAAGCCAGCCGTAACATATTCCTAGAGGATGATTTGGCCTGGCAAAGGTGCTGTCACTTGTGTATCATTTTATTTAAACTTGAGCAGTACTAATAGTTTTGTGGCCTTTCATTTTTATGGATTGATGTCTGCAAGCTCTTCTTTCTCCTTGGCTCATTTCCTGAAGAACCTCAGATGTTTATGGGTAGTGGTGGTGCTCACCAGTTAGGAAGTAGGTCTCATGGGAAGAGACTTCCTACCCTTCTTGTTCATTGTTCTTTTCACTGAGAGCAGTGCATAGCATGTGTATCATCTTGACAGTATTGGTTCAGTAGGCCACAGAAGACATTGAGATTCATAATTTCTTAAGTAGTCTTCTTTGGAAAGGCCATACTCATAGATCTTTGTACATTTTTCCAAATGAACTTAGATTTTTTTTTTCCTTTTGAAAAAGTCATGTCAGTACATTTTTCTCTGTAGGTCTAAACTGTACAGCAGTATTTGGTAAAGAATGTTATTAGCTCTTTCATAGAACTAACCTAAAACCATTTAAATAACAATATTAGGTTCATCAATTTCTTATTATTAATACAAAATGTGACCATTACCTTAAGAGATCTAAGAGATGAGAATTTTAACTAATATTTTCCTGATGAGTTATCTTCCCAATTACCTTTTAAGGGAGTGAGAATTAGTATATAATGTATGTAGGCAGAAATAAAAAGAAAATTATTTATAAATAAAAATCTTGGGGATATAATGTGAAATATGAAAGAAAGTCACTAGTTGTACATCCACTCAGATTCTACTATATGAAGTTCAGAAGTGTGTTAGACAAATGCCTGGAGATACAATGCCCAGAGCAGAGGAAGACCATGATAACCAAAATGTACAACCATGATTTCATCAAGCACAGGGAAGGAATGGAAGGAATGGAAGAGAGTAGGGAAACCCTAATTTCACAGTATTATTTTTTCTTAAGTTGCTTGGTGGGTCCTTTGATGTCTGTAGCATCATGATTCTTCATACCTTAGATACTTGTAAATTATAAAATTTAAATTCAATAAAATAATATACTGAGAGGTTCTCCACTGCTTGTTTACTTTTATTACTTATGCTTTTTAGTTGTATGTGGCCCAGTTGTGTGAGTCCAGAATTGGCAAATGTGATATAATAAAACAACCCAGATATGGCACCGTCCAGGAGACATAAAGATAGATGGCAGAGGTAGAATGATAGTACAGTTTTAGGCTCTTTGCTGATTGTTTAATGTTCGTTTTCTTTTCTTCCTCATACCTCTTTGGTAAGTACTATTTTTTCTTTTGACAGATGTGGATGCTAATGTTCAGAAAGATTAAGTAGTGCACTCAAGGTCACATAGCTAGTATGAGGTAGACCCTATACTTGGACCTAGGACTGTCTGTTTCAAGGGGTAGTGGGCGCTGAGAATAAGGTGTTAGAGCTGTGATTTCTCTTCCAAATCACTTTGACCATGTATATATGATGTGGAAGAAATTCTGCAGTCGCTTAATTAGCTATTTTTATAGCATTCCATACACTTAAACTTACTTTAGCATTCTTTTGACATTTGATAGATTAAAAGCTGTATGGTTTCTACTGTTATCAAAAGAAGAACAGAAATGATCCATAACCTTACTGTTGTAGGAAAAAAGATTTAATTTGCTTTTAAATGTTAAATTACCTTTTCTTCTAGCTTTTAAAAATGATCAGTGATCTCAGTCTGTGTTTTCTTTCTAGTTTGATCCATCCAGACACCTCCAATACTGCTCTATCCACAAGGCTAGTGTCTGTTCAGGAGGATGCAGGGAAATCTCCTGCTCGAAATAGGTAAACTGCCCAATGAGAGCACTGTATTCTGTGTTTGATTTTTGTTTCATTTCATAGTGATAACAATAAACATTAAAAAAGTGATGTTGCTTGTCATATAATTTCTTAGTTGTGAAAGCTTCCTCGTTTATTTTTTATTGTCAACTCTTACTTTGATTCTTTCAGCATTGTCCACTGGCTTCAGGTATGCCCACAGCATTCTTTCAGTATGGGAGAAAAATCTGAGGAATGTGAGAGAATGAGCTGTGCGGACATTTTATGAAAGAATGCCCAGAAAAGAAGAGTAGTAAATTTCTATGAGGGAACATATTTGGCAAGGAATAATACAGAAGTCTTCTGTGACTGTAGAAGTCTTACAAGTAATTGCTAGGATCTTGGTCATTTACTTTGGTGAGAAAGGGAGCCGTTGGAGTGTTTCCTCCTTAATTTTTATTTATTTTGAAAAAAATTGCAACTTCTAGAAGAGTTGGAAGAGTAGGAAAATAAATGTCTATATATTCTTTATTAATATTTATTGATTGAAACTCTGCCCATTTGTTTTGTTACTTTTATATAGTGCACGCTTTGTCCCTTTGAATCATTTGAGAATCAGTTGCAGTCATTTTTTACCTTTTTTATTATTTTTCCCATTTTATTGATATGTATGTATATGATACATAGTGTTTACATTGAGCTTGAGTATTTAGTGTACATATATATTGCAGCTTTTAGTTAGTAAAGTTTAATTTTTATAATGGTTTAGGTTCACAGTGAAATTGAGCCGAAATTGCAGTATTTAGGATATTCTCTCAATGTGTGGCTTTGGGACCAGAGTGGTACACTTAATAATGTATTTGTTTACTTAGGTCTTTTCATAGCTTGATGACTCGTTTCTTCCTAGTGTTCAGATGTGTTACTGCTTATTTATCTGTTCATCTACTGAGTGTCTTGATTGTTCCTTAGTTTTAACAGTTAGAAGTAAGCTTGCTGTTTGTGTGCAGGTTTTTGTGTGAATGTCGTTTTCACGTAGTTCAAGTGAGCGCCAAGCAGCGTGATTGCTAATCATGTTGTAAAAACATGATGAATTTTGTAAGATGTCAGCTGTCCTTCAAAGTGGCCCTGTTGTTTTCTGTTTTCACCAGCAGCGAATGAGAGTTTCTCTTGCTCTGCATCATTGCCAGTAGTGGTGTTGTCAGTGTTTTGGATTGTTAACATTGTCATAGGTGTGTACTGAACCCTAATTATTGTTTTAATTTTCCATTTTTAATCACATGAAGTTGAATATCACTTCATGTACTTATTTAATGTGTTCGCATTTTTGTCACCATGACAGAGTATCTGACGGGAACAATTTAAAATGGGAAAAATTTATTTTGGCGTAGCGTTTCAGAGATTTCCATGGTTATTTAGCTTTGTAGTCTCAAGACCTGGGTGAGGCAGAACAGCACGGAGGGCGAAATCTACCTGGCACAGCACGCCGCTGGTGTGCCTAGATAGTCTCCAGCAGGGTCCTCACTCCTAAAGCTTATTACCACCTCCTAGCAGTGTACCGTGTGATCTTGAGGACGTAGGAGCCGATGAGTGACATTTCAGATTCAAATGATGACACTTAGATTTGTACATCTTTTTTGTTGAGGTGTCTGTTACAGTCTTTTGCCTGTGTTGTCAACATGCTGTTCGTCTCCTCAATTTTGAAGTGTTTGTAGTCCTTAGAGGTGCCTGCTGGAAATCCGCTCTCCTTTTACAGGTCATCTTTTTATTCTCTTCACATTGTCTTTTTGTGGAGCAAAAGTATTTAATTTTAATGAAGTTTAGATGATCAAGTTTTTAGTCTCAGAGTTTTTCTTTTGTGTTATAGGAGTTGTACAGTTTTGCCTTTTACCTTTAGGTCTGTTATCCATTTTGAGTTAATTTTTGTGAAGGGTGTAAGGTCTTATCTAGATTTACTTATCTGGGTGTAGGTGTCCAGATATTCTAGCACCATTTATTGAAGAGATTATCTTTACTCCACTGTATTTTCTTTACTCCTTTGTCAAAGATCAGTTGACTGTTTATCAGACCTATTCCTGGGGTCTGTTCTGTCTTAATGTCTTTTTACTAATATCTTACGTTTCGTATTCAAAGTAAGTCAGTCTTAAGTAGTATTAGTGTTTTTGCTTTGCTTTTTTGCCCTCAGTATTGTACTATGTTGATTTTTTTCACTTACCTTATGATCTTAAGAATCATTTTGTCAATATTTGCAAAAGAAAGAAATCGCAAAAGAAATATTTGCAAAAGATTTTAACTACAATTTTATTGAATCTATCAAGTTTGGGAGATAAGACATGTTGACAATCTTGAGTCTTTTTACAAACATGGAATATCTCTTAGTTCTTCAATTTGTTTTAGTTGAGTTTTGTAGTTTTTATTCATTCAGTCTTATAAAATTTTGTTAAACTTACACGTTAGTGTTTAATGTTTTGGAGGTCCTAATATAGATACTATATTTTTAATTTTAAATTCCTTGTTCATTGCTGGTGTATAGGAATGATATTGACTTTTGTATACTGATAAAATAGTAACTAAGGATAATATTTTAAGTATAAATTTATTAGTGAGAACCAAGGAGTTATTTTCAGGAGACAGAACGTTTTGCTTTTAGATTCAAAATTGGTGTTTTATAACCCTGTTTTGCAAGGTTACTTCTACATTTAGTTGCTCTTTTTATATCTCGCAATTTCAAAAAAGACTAACTTCTGGTATTTTTAATGAGAGTTTATCCCCATTTCTTTTGGTATATGAACATCATAAATGTTTTCCTGTAGTCTTTCCATAACTACTTTCTTTTTTCATTTGTAGATAGTTTCAGATTTATATATAAATTATAAATATATAACAATTCCTGGTTATTCTTCCCAAATGATGAAATACATATCTGTCGTAACTACTTTTAAAAATACCATTGTTATTTACAAATAGGAAATTATTTACATCTGATTTTTTACTGTTATTCTCTTTCATGATGAAGATTTTATAACTGATTTTTTGCTTATATTTCTAGATCAGCCAGCATTACTAACCTGTCACTGGATCGATCTGGATCTCCTATGGTACCTTCCTATGAGACGTCTGTCAGTCCCCAGGCAAATCGGACGTATGTTAGGACAGAGGCCACTGAGGATGAGCGCAAAATTCTTCTGGTACCAGTCCAGTATCTTTGACCCACTGCTAATTTTCACCATAAAGAATTGATCTGACTGACATTAAAATAACATATAAGTGAAATAGCATATCTGTTTAACAGAGAAATAATTTGGTTAAGTTTTTACTACGATCACATGAGAAATTGGTTCCTTTTCTACCTATTCATTTCATTAATATTTTCTTTACCTCCTACATCTGGCAAGATCAGAATTCTAAATTTTTAGTTAGGTTCAGGTTCCTATTTAGACTTTTGAAACGTGTCTCATTCACATGGAAAACTTTTTAGACAATGAGCTTTGTATTTGTATGAAATAATCTATTTTTTCTTTAATTTACTCACATGTAAAATGAGTCAGTCCTAAGAGTGACTTAAAGAAGTAGAAGACAGGGCTTTTTTCTCAAGCTTATAATACAAGGGATAGAAATCAGGATAATGGGAAGGTTCTTAATATTAAAAGAAGTAGTATTTTAATAGAGTATCAAATGAATCAAGTGAGTATATGTCATGTAAAAATGTAAGAAAATGGAAAGATCATTACTAACAAGGTGTCAGGAAAGACAACGGCTTGGAATGGACCTTGAAGGATGAAATGGATTTGAGTATGCAGTAAGGAACATGGGTCTTTTTTTTCCCCACCACTTTTATATATATGCAATACATAATGTTTACAATGAACTTGAGGATTTTATGCACATATATATCGCATCGACATTACAGTCCTTTCCTCTCCCCATTTTGGCCCTCTAATACCCTCCCTGTCACTCTGTAACTCCCAGTGTCACATTTGGTTCTATAAAATGACTATATTTTGGGTTTCACAAATCAAAGAAACCTTGTGATATTTAACATATTTAATCTTCTGCATCGGACTCACTTCATCATTCCAATCACAACTCGTTAGCTCAGCTTTCAACCCCTAGAATGGGCTGCAGTGGCCATTCTTGATGCCTCTTCTCTGGGACCCTTAGAGCCCTTAGTTGGGACAGTTTGCAAAAGTTCTTTTTGTCTGTATCTTACTATATATCTTTGTTGAGATTCTTTAACATGGTCTTACCCACCAGTCCACATAAGAAAAGAACTATAACAATGCATTCATAAGGCTAGAAAATATGATAAAGAAAAAGAAGTTAAATTTCAAATTCCTTAGCTAGGTATTGAAAGGTAAATGTTTATATATTCAAAAGGTATTCAGGTTATCATTATATGATTTAGTTTTCTTAGGATAAACTTACATCAAACAATAAGTGAATTTCTACATTAAATGAACTTGTCTATATCACAAAAAGTATATTACACATAAAGCAATAGATAGTATATTTACTTATTTCAGAGTTTTTTTAACTTGCATAAATCATTTACTCACATTTAACTAATTGCTAACATTTTGTCAGATTTGGGTTATCATTTTTTTACTACCTATACATCCAGAAATTTATGCATACATATTTTAAAGATTTTATACTAATTCTCCAGGTTGAATATAATTAGTATATTTGTTTTGTAAACAAATATGCTATTAAAATAATAATTATGGAGGAGGTTTCACAGATTCTATGAGACAGCTAGTACTGTATTAGAAGGATATTAATCAGATGATTCAAATACCAGTCTATTTTTTGTTACACTTTCTCTTTTGATTATGCTATGTCATGGCAAGCCTCATTGCTGGTTGAGGTTATTTGGTGTTCTGTAAGCTTCTTCTACCCGAAAATTAACTTTTTTCTAGATTTGGGAAAATTTCTTTTATAATTTCAGTGAATAAATTCCTTATACCTTCAATGCTGTCTCCTGCTCTTTTTCCCACACCCATTTTTCTGAGATTGGTTCTCTTTGAATCATTCATCAGCTGTTGTATACAGCTACTTTGCTCAATTCTGATTTTTGAAGTCTTGCATTGTATGGCATTTGTTTCCTCAGACTTGTCTTCAAGGTTTGAAATTTTGTTCTCACAGTGTTTGCCTCGACTTCCCTGCTTTCAGATGTATTTTTCATGTCCTGAATTTCAGCTAGATTTCTTTTTCAAATTTCTGCTTGTATATCAAAATGTTCTTTCATATCTTGCATTTCCTTATTTACCTCAGCCAGTTTTTATTTGTGGCTTTGATATGCTCATTAAGGTTTGTCTTAGGGATGTGAGTCTTGTTTGAGGGTGTGAAGAAGAGTGGTGACAAGAATTAGCATGGGATTTTCTGTGGGCCGAAGTAGGAGCTATAAAGTGGAAGAGAGTTTATGCTAGAGTCTGTGGGCAATGAAAATGGAAAGTTATTTTGAGACTACTTAGTGGAAGGCAATGAATTCAGTTCTTTACAAGTTTAGATTTGAACTGTAGTTGTTAAGTAGTGATGAAAGAGTTCTTGAGCTGAAACTAGTTTACTGAAGGCCTTTAGTGATTGGTTAAGGTTGAGGCAGGATCTCGCTTTCTAGCCCAGGCTGATCCTGAACTCACTGTGTAGCCCAGGCCGGCCTCAAACTCATCACCATCCTCCTGCCTTAGCCTCCTGTGTGCTGGAATTATAGGCATGCACTTTGTAGTCTGGGCATGGTGGTGGTTTATGCTTGGACTATATGGTGCTGGGGAATTGAACCCAGGGCCTTAGGCTTGCTAGGCAGGTACTTGAACCACTTAGCTACAACCCAGCCCTGAAGGATTTTCTTAAAGAAAAATTCATCTGGCAGTTGAGTAAAGTGAGAATGCTTAGAATCTGGTGTTAAAGCTACTAGAAAGTTAGATTAGTGTAATTCCTATTGCCTGTCTGTCTTTATCCATCTCTAACGAAGAATGTATATTTGCACCTAACTAGGAAACTTACAAAATGTACTGTGACTGACGAAAGAAGTACCTGGGAGAGTGGGTTTTCAAGAGAAAAACTTACGCTTGGAATTAGATGAGCCAAGTTGCAATTGTTCCTACGAATGTGTCATTTGTATTAAAATGTCTAAGTTAGCCATTTTAAAAATTCCCAGCTAATATTCCTTTAATGATTCTAAAAATCATTGGAAAGCATCTGAAAAAATGTATAGCATCCATCTCAGGAGTAATTATTCACTTTTAATGTAATTGCAGGACAGTGTTCAGTTAAAGGACCTGTGGAAAAAAATTTGCCATCACAGTAGTGGAATGGAGTTTCAAGATCACCGATACTGGCTGAGAACGCATCCCAACTGCATTGTGGGAAAAGAATTGGTCAACTGGTTAATTAGAAATGGGCACATTGCTACAAGGTATTGTGATCATAAGAAAAAGATTTTGTATTGCTTATTTGTTTTAAGTAGGACACATGTTTGAAGATACAAGGGTAACACATTTCTTTGTGAGTCACGGTGCTATTTTATGTATTTGAATGTATGAAGACCTAATTAATAGCCTGTTCTCTTCTCACCTAAGTTTTAATCCATAGAGAATACTTACAACGTAAGTAACTAGAGTCACAATTTATCTTATGAAGAGTGAATATAATTGCTAAGGCACACGTCTCTCAAATAAAGCAGGATTGAAGAATGTAAAGCCTAAGATGAAAGGATTGTTATGGTACTGTTCTTTAGTCTAGGTATTGTAGCCCATGTTGGGAGTCGGGTTGTTAAGCTGTGCCTGGAGTATCTGAGCCTATCTCTTAAAATATTCTTAGCGGAATTAACAGATGGGAGCTGGTGTCTTTGAAGTTAATGTATCCTGTCGCCTTTACTCTTTTTGCTGCTTCTCCTTACAAAAGGAACCGTTTTGTTTTCAGCTTTTTTTTTTTTACTCATTTGTTAAACAGAAGGTGTGCATTCATTGAGTAAATTTTTGCTGTAATTAAAGTTTTGTTAGTACACATTACTAGTAGGTTTTTCTTCTTCATTGTGGTACCTAGAATTCCTAAATTTGCTTTAAGTCTCTTAATTTATTTTGTACCCATTTAAGAATCATTTGAAATTCCAACTGTCTTTGGAAGTCTGTTTAAAAAGAAAAGAAAATAAATTGTGTCATGTTTTGTACCTGTAAAATTACTATTATTATTTTTGATCTTGATTCAGGGCACAAGCTATAGCAATTGGCCAAGCTATGGTTGATGGACGTTGGCTGGATTGTGTAAGTCATCACGACCAACTTTTCAGGGATGAATATGCACTGTATAGACCACTGCAGGTAATTTTCAGTGTTTACTGCTAACAAATGTCATGAATGTCGCAAACTCAAAGTCTTCAGGATTGAAAGTAAAAAGTAGTTGAATTATTCAATTCAACCCTTTCTTAACATGCTTAACAATTTTTTCTAACATGCTGTGTTGTTTGAATAAAGTTAAAATACATTTTTTGTAACACTGGAGATAGAACCCAGAAGAGGTATATACTAGACAAGTGCTTTGTATCCTCAGTCCTAATGCTGTGTGGTTTTTCTTTCTCTTCTTTTTTAAAAAGCAATTTTGATTTTGTAGATAGTAGTGATGAACACTTATTACTAGGATCAAACACTTTATTCCTCTGGTATGCTTTTGTTTAAACTTGGCTATGGGGTATTAAGGTTACTTGTCATTTCATTTTAATGGTTTTTAGCATATATATCTATTCAGAACTAAGGAGGAAGAGTGAAGTATATATGACAAAATTATTGAAAAATTCAGTGTTGCCTATTGAAATAGATTTTAACTTTACTACTGTTAATTTATATGCTAATTCTACAGTGATTTTTAGCTTTATGGAAATGGAAATTACTTGAAGGTAGAACTTTTAAAAAGATACAGTTCTTCTTTACTCTTGGGTTATATAACTATATGTTATTATATAATTTTATATAACTTATAAAAACTTATATGAACTAAAATCAGAAACTCATTAATTAGAAAATGGTAAATGACTGCAGAGATTGGTATGATATAATTTGTTAAAATCTTAGTTATTTTCCAAGGTCTGTTCTCCAGTTGGCCCAGAGTTAGACTAAATTCTATGCTATTTTCATTCTCAGGACTAAAGGATAAAATTCAGACTCTATAAAATCAATATTAGGAACTGGAGGAAGGGCACAGCAGTTAAAGCACTTGCCTAGCAAGTGCAAGGTCCTGAGTTTGATTCCCCAGCACCACATCAAAGCTGGGCGTGGTGGTGCATGCCTGTAATCCAGCACTCTGGATTTCAAGTCCAAGGCTAGTATGGGCTGCATAGTGAGTTTAAGACCAGCCTGGCTACAGAGCAGAACCCTGTCTCAAAAGAAAAAAAATCAATTTTAAGAAATGTTTTGTTTGTTGATATGTGATGTAAGCCATCAGGTTAGTGAAAGTTAGAATTTTAAGAGTGGAATTATCAGTTTGATGTCATTGATAGCTTAGTTTCAATGTACTTGTAGTTTGGTTGTTTTTGATACTGATTGACTCAGCTGTTAGACTTGAAGAAATGCTGGGTGCAGTTTACTTGAGGTCTGATAGTTCAGGTGTTGTTGCTGTTGAGGAGTAATTGCTTGAATCCTGCCTTGATTCTTTCAGAGCACAGAATTTTCTGAGACACCTTCTCCAGACAGTGACTCGGTGAACTCTGTGGAAGGACACTCTGAGCCATCTTGGTTCAAAGACATAAAGTTTGATGACAGCGACACAGAACAGATAGCTGAAGAAGGTGACGATAATTTGGCTAGTGAGTTTGACTTTCTATCATTTCAATTTTTATGGATCTTTACTGTGTTTGCATGAAAAATGTCATATTTATTTATTTTAAACAATAGTACTTAATGATTTATGACTCCTACCGAATAGAAGCATTGGTAGCATGGTCTTAGATACAATATTTTCCCTACAAGGCAACTTCTTAGGCAACTGGCATTTCCATATTTTATTGTAGTGTCTAGTTTGCAGCAGCTTAAAAATAACTCTGAGCTAATATCGCAGCAACTTTCTCTCCTCTTTACTATAATATCAGACTTTTTCTCTGCAGAACCTCCAATATATTTCTTCCATTTATAAAATTGATTTTATACTTGTTCAAATTTTATATAGACTATACAGAAGTACATGAAAATACTGTATCCATTTTGGTATTGCACATTGGGCTTGTATATTAAAAAACATTTTTCTCCTTTCCTCAATACCCTGATAAAACCCATTTTTTTTACTCCCCTCCTCTCCCTATATTTCTTTTCCCTCCCCGAAACTAAAAGATTCTGCCAGTCCTAGCAAGCGCACCTCAGTCAGCAGTTTCCAGTCCACAGTGGACAGTGACTCAGCTGCTTCCATCAGCCTGAACGTGGAGCTGGACAACGTGAACTTCCATATCAAGAAGCCCTCCAAGTACCCACATGTGCCCCCACACCCAGCTGACCAAAAAGGTAGGAGGTGGTCACCATGTGGACTCCAAATAGGCTGGAGAGCTGGGCCGTAGACCTTACGTCAGCCTGTCCCTCTGCTTCCTCTGTTCTGTGGGACTGAGGGGATTTGGTGTGGGTTGTGTTTCACCCTTTATCATTTCCCTGTACCTCCTCCCACACCTTTTTTGGTTAGTTTCTTTTACTTCGTGTTTTCTCCCTCAGTGCCTTCCCGCCCAATTTAAAGCTTTCCAAGGAGCTGCGTCTGACTGCTCTCCCATAATGTGCAACTTCCAAGGTGGCATTTCTTTGCACTTGTGACATGGATGTTCTGCTCTGTTCCTTTCTCTTTATTTAACATTTCAAAGCCTGTTTGCTTATGCTGTTTTGCAGTAATGTAGTGCATCTCTAAGTCTGTTTAGATGCTTGAGCTAGATGGTAAAAATTATTTACATGCTTATTTAAAAACATTTTTCCAGTCCTATTTATAAGGCCTATTAATATATAGTGTATTTATTAAATTATTCTCTAATTATGGGGCATGAGTGAAAAATACAGTGAATGTTTACATTAAAATTTTTTATTATAAGCTGGGAAAGAGAATCACAACTTGGAGCTAAGCCTGGGAAATGTAGTGACCTGGTGAGACCCTGTCTCAAAAAAAAAAAAAAAAAAAGCACTGGGGATGTAGCTCAGTGGGGAGTGGCAAATCTCTGGTCTTAATCCCTAGTACCACCACCACTAAGTAAATAAATAAATAAGTAAATAAATTACAGTGATAGAAGACACAGTGTCAGTGATCTTCCTCAGAATTCTTTGAGCACATTTATCTCCCCCTTCTTGCTACTTTCTGAGTAATTCTGAAAGTTGTCTTTGTGTCATTAGTTATGCACTTGTGGCTGTCTCTGTAGCCTGAATCAATTCAAAATGTTTACCATTTATGGTTGTTTCGACTTTGGGCAAGAGTCACAAGTCACATGGAGCCACTCTGGTGACAAAAGAGGACGAGGATGTACCCTAGGCTTTTCTGAGCCTGCCTTTCTGTCGTGTGGCACGGCACTTGACAGCAGCATCCCCCAGGTTTTCATCACAACTCATAGGCACGGAAGAGGACGTCCAGAGCTGCTTCAGAAGGAGGAGAGCGATACCTGTGTTCCCAGTAAGAGGGAGTTTTCATGGTGGCGTGTCTTCTTCCGTAATTTTTAAAATGAACATTCACTGTATATTTTGGTTATACCTCATAACTACATGAATCTTTTATTTTTAGCTATCTTATTTAATATTTTAGTCTACCGACTGAAAAATAATACCTTATTTAAAAATTGTTTGATATGAAATGAAAAACCCTTTCTGAAATCTAAACTAGCAGCACATGAAAAGTGAAATGCTTTTCATGGTGAGGTTTACATTAGTGGATGTAATTAGAAGCTAATTTAATAGCCCTCAAATAGCATTATGTAAAAGTAATTAAAATGAATTACTAAATAATTGTGAAAGTTCATTATGCCACTCATAATTAAAAGGTTATTATTATATAGATGAACTACTTTATTCAATGATTTTACCTATGACTTGAATCTTAAACATTTAACTCTCTAAATTTGAGTTATCTCTTCACTTAGGTCTAAATGCTTGCCTGATTCTTCTCTGCTCTTTATATTGAGCCTAAAAATAAGAGAAACAAGCTATTGAATTAAACATCTATATTAAAACAATTTGAATCAAATTTACATTTTTATAACAAATTTCTTGTAATTGTCAATATAGTCTATTATCAACAACTTCAGAGTGGTGAGAGGGGAATTGAACGGGAAGCTATAATTACGACATTTTAACAGTGCAGCCTCAGCTCGTATCACAGGGGAAGCACCTACAGTTGAGAGACCCTTCATGACTCCTCTAGAACTCTCTGGTCCCAAACCTTTAAAAAGTATGTCTACAAAAGGGTTGAGTGGCTATCTTCATATGGTGATGAATCCAAAAGAAGAGTTAGCACTTGGAGAAAACACCAGAATAGAAGAAGCCCGGATTGCACAAAAGGTTGAAGTAAAAGCGAAAGCTGTCTGCAAAGATTCAAATCAGCATAGAAAGAAAGAAAAATCCAAGTTATTTAGGGAAGTAGGTATAATATTGTTGACTCAAAGAACTTTTTTCTCTTTTTCCTCTGTCAAGAGTAATCATACCAGGAAAGAACACATAGTAAAATGTGAGGTCGAAGGCAGGGAAGAGATAGAGAATGTCTGTTATTTTAAATAAGTCCCTTGCCACGTTTTGGCTGACTGAATGCCAGATTACTGAAAGTATTTGGACCTGTGATCACACAGCCACAGTTTGTTATCCTTGAAGTAGTGGAAGGAGTAAAATAGTAGAAAGTCTTGATGACTGTAGTGACAAATGCATTCATTTTTAAAGGCAATACTTCTTGATGTGGCATTAAAAGCCAGCAAAATAGTGGGAAAGCTGAGTGAATAGAGTGTACTGTGGTATTTAGAAAAGGGTTGGCAGTGACTAGAGGCCTGAATTTGTTGACTGGAATCATTTGAAATAACTCCATGTCCACATGAAGTTGGTAGGCTCAGGAGCATATGGTAGATACTGTTTTCTTTGATGGTATTAAGTCATTTGATGGTTCCTAGTAGCTTGGTAGACAAAGATGACAACTTTGTATTTGAAATAGGTTCAAGAGGTAGGTGGAGGTACTGACCATATTTTGTCAAAACCATACAGTCTGGAGTTTTTTTTTGTAAAACTATAAATCAATAAATTATAATTCTATTTTGGGGTACAAGGTGATATTATGATATACATGTAGAATCAAGTGAGTAAATCAGGCTAATTAACATTATCCATCACCTCAATACTTAACATGTTTTTTGAATGAAAACCTTTGACATTCTTAGCAGTTTTGAAATAATAACACTGCACTATTAGTAACTATAGTCATTATACTGTACAGTAGATCTCAAAAAACATTTCCTCCCTGTGTAACTGAAGCTTTTTTGCCTTTTGACTAACGTCTTTCTGTTCTCTGCAGCCACTAGCCTCTGGCAGCCACTTTTTTGTTGAGCACTTTTGTATGAAAAGAACATTAGTTTGGTAAATGTAAGCTCAGCAGTACTGTTGCTAATATTAATGTATGAATTTGTTAGCTTGTTTTAATGTGGTGCAAAATATTTGAAGGGTAATTAATAATTTGATGTCAGCAGGGAGAAGATATTTCTAAGTTGTGCTGTAGGGTTTTTATGTGCCTCTTCATGTTTTGTGTTTGGTTTTTGGGGCCTAAGCCCAGGGTCTTCATACTGAGCTACATCCCTAGCCCATTATCTGTATATCTGTGTCTGTATGTATATCATCAATCTAAATTTATGTCTGTTCTTTATCTGTATTTCTTTGATTTTGAGGTAGGATTTCCCCAAATGTTAAGTTACCCATATTGGACTCAAATTTATGATCCTTCTGCCACAGCCTACCAGAGTGCTAGGTTTATAGGCCAGTGCCACCGTTCCCAGCTTTTATGTCTGTATTTAATATTGTTCATTTTTTTTGATCTATACTTTTAGTGTTTTTCAGATTCACAAATCATTAAAATATAGAGGGAATAGTATATTAAATACTAAAAGTTGAATTTTACAATCTGTTTTTTAAAGCAGTAGACTGAGACTACAAAGAAAATTTCTCTCAAGCATAAAATAATTAGCCTTAAAATATTTGCTGTAAATATTCTCGAAAAAGCTATTCCTGGCTGTAAATACCCAAGTTTTAGTTACCTGAAAATTTGTTAGTATGATGTGGCAAAACTTTCCTTGACCCCTATTTTAGTGCCATGGTATGTTTCCTTATTGGTAATATCTGGAACGGGTCCAGTTTAAAGTTTTGTGTTCTTTTCTAACGTATGATTAGACCCAGGTTACCAAGACCCTGAGACAACTAGAAACCATGCTGTATTAAGACTTGACTTAGTTGAACTGGACTATTTGAAATGGGAGAATTAAAGTTTGGTCTTGTTTTTAGGTATCTGAAGAGTAACAGAAAGAAATTGTGTTTATTTTCTGTACAGTTGAAGGAAGCCTGAGGCTCAGCTGTCAGGAATAGCTAGCTTTTGCCACTGCTCTGGGAATGTCCAGGGGTGTCTCATTGTCTCCTTCTCAGGGTTACTGAGGACAGGTATCTCCTTGGATGAGAGGTTGGGTACATTTAATGTCTCTTTAAGTCTCCTCTTAACTCTAAATCTGTTAAATGAAAAAAAAAAAATCTGGATTTAGAGTTAAGTTACAATGAATATGAGGAGTCCTTAGGTCTTCACTAAGAGTATTCTAGAGGTGGTTTCAGCTTCAGATAGAAGGTTAGTATTACATTCACATGTTCGGTCATTTGCCACCTTGAGAGTCTATAATTTAAGGAGTTTAAATGTCTCCTAATAAATGTATTTGCCTTTTACAGTTTTTGTTTACTAGTTTTTTGCTTACTAAGAAAAATTATTCTTTTTCTATGTATCTTGTGATACTGAATTAAAATAATTTGTGCTATATTATGGTTAGGTTGAGAACTGATGATGAGAAAATAAAGCTTACCAGAGTGACCTGAGGGTTATCTGAGAAAATAGAATTCTTCTGCCACTGGTTTCCATTTCTTTTAAATAAATACAAATGGGAGTGGTTGGTTTTAAATCTTTCTACTAAAATTAAAAGCAATACTTATTAAATCTTTCTTAAAGATTGTGCTGTGGCTTTTATGGCTGAAGAAATTCAGATTTATAAGATTTTTTTGAAATTTCTATTCTTAGAAAAACACTGTTCATTGGATGTGGTGGCACATTTCTATAATCTCAATACTCTGGGAGGCTGAGGCAGGAAGATCTCAAATATGCCATCAGCCTGAGATACTAGTAAGATTCTGTGTTAAAAAAAAAAAAGAACCTGAGGGTGAATTTCCATGGTAAAGTCACTCTTTTGCATATGGAGGCCTCAGGTTTGGGCCGCAGTATCACATATAGAAAAAGAAACAAACTGTTCATGCTTTTATATATTACATAACTTTTTAAATAGCTTGTAAAACTATAGGCAAACTTTGGTTTGATTAATTTTTCACAATTGTTCTTGGAGAGTTATATAATTAAAATATATTCTCATGTATATGTTGTCAAAAGGATTCTGAACTCTTCTTGGAAAGTTAGCAAATGGAACCTAGAGAAGAAAGTAAAAATTATGGCTGTGTAAGCCTGAGGTCTGATTTCCTATGGAGGTGACATAGAGGAGCACTAGGCACAGTGAACAACAGCTCATCACATCCAGAGTGTGGGACACTGCACAGGGTATTTGCACATTTGGCCAGGTTCTTTATTGTGAGAAGGGACTAAAGGTAGAAAGCCTGTTCTAGATTAAGAGAGTGAAAGGACCATAGCAACCGAGAGCTGTGCGTGAACTTTGTTGGATACAAGTTTGAGGAAAACAAAAATGTGTTGATTCTTAGGGACAGCTACATACACGTCCATCAGGAATAATTACATGATGTGAAAATATAAGTTTTTAAAAGTAAGCAAATGGTATTGCTGCTGTAGAGAGGAGCACCCTTATGTTTAAGAAAAGCACGTGGAAATCTCAGTGGTAGTGTTGTGGTATGTATAACTTTAAATGGTCGGGGGTAAAAAAAGCATATAAACTTTGAGAGAAAACAGATATGGCAGGTCCTTAACAATTGCAGAGTTAGAGGGGCTACACAACACTGTTGGTGAGTTTAAGTATTTTTTTCCTGATTAAATTTCTGGGGAGAACCTGTCATTTCCGGAATCTCATACGTATTTAAGCTTCAGTGTAAATGAAGCTGTCCCCTAGTCAATGTGTTTGGCTTTTACAGTTCTTGCTACTGGCTTTTTTGCATGCTAACAAGAATTATTCTTTTTCTATGTGTCTTGTGAAGAACAAAGCATTAGTTGAATTAACAAATTTGAAATTTTCATTTCTGGGAGAGAAGTACAGAAATAAAAGTGTAGCATTTATCTTGTCTACATACTTGAGTTTATTGTATTGGGTATTATGTACTTGAATTTTCTAAATACAGTATTTTTTCTGCTTCCTGATTGGAAGGATGAATATATTGATTTATAAACATACTAATTGTAAATAGTATTTGTTTACAAATGAACTTGGAAAAAATTTTGTGGAGACTTTCCTCTTCAAAGAGTTAAAATGCATTATGGTTCAATTTGCATACTAGAAAGAATCCCATTTGAGTTATGCTTGGTCACCTTACCTAGGAGAATGTTGTGAGGGGGAGAGTAAGTTTCATTTGTAAGTAGAGTACTTACTATTTAAAAGCATACAGAGTGTTTAGCAGTTGTCTTATGGCAAAAATATGACAATGTTTGGTTAGAATTTTTGAAAGATTCTAGCTCAAAGCTAATAAATGATGAATTATATTTTTGTTCTCTACAGGCACTTATATACAGATTTGCTCTTTAGCTTATATTCTTAAATTTAAAAGTCTTGCATTATTTTCTCAGATGGCTTCTCTGTAAACTACTTTGAATAAAGACAAATTCATTATGTATTAAATTTACAGAATTGAATTGTACATATGAAAAATACTGTATATTTAAGCTTGTCATGGAAATAACTGACAACTTCTGTTTTTGCATCTAGTTCAGTTTTCATAACAGTATTTACTATTTGGAAAACTGAGTAAAGATTATTAATATTTGAGGTAATGTGAATTGTTTTATTGTTCTTTGAGTTATTAATTCAGGTTTATTAGTTTAGTGTGAAGTGTGTAGAAAAAAAATCTGAAGCCTGTTAGCCCAAAGCTTTGTTGAGATTGCTGGGCAACGATGAGGTTGGTATGAGAAACACATTGTTGTGTGTGGGTGTGTTCTCTGAATAATTATGCTGACATACTGTGGTCAATGCATCTTCCCTTCCTTCTGTCTGTTCTCTCCTTGGTATGCAGAGTATTTGATTTCTGACACTGGAGGACAACAGCTTTCAATAAGTGACGCCTTCATCAAAGGTAATTTTATCACCAGTAGTTTGGGGGTGGTGTCTCTTGTTCGGGAGAGTTGTGAGGACATTCTTAAAGCCCATCGCATTGACTGACACAGAAAAGGTGCTGATGACACATTTGTTTTGTACCAAGAGGATGCAGTTTTTACTGTGTGTAATGACTGAGAAAGTTCAAAGACAAGAATATAAATTTGGACTTGGTTTGAGAGAAGATTTCAGATTAGAAAAATGATTGCTTAAAAATTTTTAAATACAACTTGAGTTTTATTCTTTCAACAGCATTAATAGTTTATACTTCCTTACATTATGAGTATATAAAAATAATTGGTACACATATCATCAAGGATTGCCAACTTTATCCAAAACTCACTGGCAGAGAGGGTGCCGCTTGTCCTTGTACAGTTAGGTAGAGAGGGAAGCAGGAGACATTTCAGGGCTGACTTTGATCATCAGTTCTTTGGAACAAAAGAAGAAGCCTCTTCTTACCCCCCCTTCCTCGGGTCCACAGTTTAGACCTCAGGTAGTGGGAGAAGTTCCTTTCTCAGTTTTTTCTCAGCTCCCAGAGTTTCAGGTGGAAGGGAGAAGGTAGAGTTGGTACAAGGGAGGCCTCTTGGAGCTCATCACATCCTGTGGCAGGTCTTCTCAGTTCCCCGCCAAACATTAGTGCAGCTGCAGTTTTATAGCCTTGGCTGTTGGCATCACTGAAATGTGCAGGTCTTCTGTCTTGTTCATCATGGGCATACACTTTCCGCGCTTTACTTATTTCTTGTTTGAACTTTTTGTAGGAAGTTTATTTTTTTATTTTTGGTTGGTTTGCTTTAAAAGGGGAAGAGTCAAGAAAATTTTTGTAACTATTTTACCTCAGTTTTCTTTCCCTTTATTCGGTAACCCTATTCAAAAATTGTGTAATGAGCTTCTTTTTTGTAAAACACTGTCATTTTTTGCCTTGATCCGGTTTCGTCCTTTTTAAAAATTTAAAGACTTTACATAATTTTACATAATTTTGTGTGTCCTATTTTAACATTTTCTTATATTTAATTTTGGGTCTATTTCATTAAAATTCTATTATAAAGCCCTTGTGCCTATGTTGTGCCTATGTTGCCTTTGTTGTGCAAATGGCTATGGATGATTGTCTGAAAAGACTTTATTGACTTTCACCGATTCTGGGACGTATGAGCTGTACTGCTTTTCTGATGGTTTAGTACCTACACTATCATATTGTTCCTTTGGCATTTAGATTTCAGTTGAGTATAGCTTTCCAGATTACATTTTTCTTCCAAAATTTTGGATTTTTTAGGAAAAATAAACACTTTCCATTTTTAATATTACAAAATATGTAAAAGGAGAGTACAAAAATCTCATTTGCTTTTCAGAAGCTATTTTTTGTTTTATTGGCTTCAGAGTCTAAGTCACTTAGTAAAATTGTTTTTCTCAGTTCTGTTTTGAATTTTTACTGTGTGTGTGTGTGTGTGTGTGTGTGTGTGTGTGTGTGTGTGTTATTACATTGGAGGCCTGGCTACCACTGAGCTACACCCTCACCCTCTGCTTCTGTATGTTTAGTATATTTATATATTATAACGTACTTTATATATTTGTTGTGCGTTTATTTTATGTATTTGCTGTTTTAAAGCAGTTATTTATATTAACCAACTTAAAGCATTTATGAAAGGACATTAGTAATTTTTAGTTATATGTAGTTATATTTGCACTATTTAGTGCAAAACAGAACAGTGAAGTGATGATTTCTTATTTTATACTTAGAATCCTTGTTTAATCGCCGAGTAGAGGAAAAATCCAAAGAGCTGCCTTTCACGCCTTTGGGCTGGCACCATAACAACCTGGAGCTGCTGCGGGAGGAGAATGGGGAAAAACAAGCCATGGAGAGGCTGCTGTAAGGCACTGACTTTTGATTTTAGTGTTTATAATCTTCAGTAATTTAGGCAAGTGCATATAGTTTTTTCTTTTACAAGTTTTAAAAAAGACTGCTGAAATTACTGAAGTTTATAGGTTTGTCCAACCCATGGCCAACTCTTTCTTTGCTCTTGATGTTTTGGGAATGTTATAATGAAAAATTTTAAAAAGGAAGTTTTAGTATTTACATATGTGCTTTAACTGTTATATACATGTGGTCCAACACAGTTCTTTTTCACTTAGAAAAATAAGGGCAGAAACAAAATAGGGATCTGTAGATTGGATATGACTGAATTAAGACTGTTCTGATTTCTGATGAAATTTCTTGAAGAGTCCCAAACTCTGTTTGTCCACATTTTAAATCATGGTTTAATACTTGATTTCATTGAATCAAAGGGGTACATCTTAGTTGAATATATTCACAGAGTTCATTTATATGCAGAATTATTAAGGTGCAGGTATACTCAAAAATAGAATTAACTTAGAAGATCTTATCTGTGAACCATCATTGAAACACTTATTTCTTAGTAGACTGCTTTTTGTTTATTCAGAATTACTGTATCTGGCAGTGTTACCTATACAAACTTGTTGCTTGTAATTTTTTTTGTAGTTCAGCTAATCATAACCACATGATGGCACTGCTTCAGCAGTTGCTCCATAGTGACTCATTGTCACCCTCTTGGAGAGACATTATTGTGTCACTGGTCTGCCAGGTGGTTCAGACGGTCCGACCTGATGTCAAGAACCAGGATGATGACATGGATATCCGTCAATTTGTCCACATCAAAAAGGTGAGATCTAGTGTTTTGTTAGTACTAGGAGCTGATGAGGCAGTTCTGAAACCAAGTTCTTTCTTAGTGGTAATCTAAAGAGAGTCAGTAATGTGAGAGTTGCTAGGTGATCAGGGGGAGGTTTTGCTCTCTACTCTGTTGGAGCTCTGGAAGCCACTCAGGAAGTGAGAGGTGATAGAAGGGGTAGTGGGTGGAGGAAGGAGTTGGGAGCCTAAACAAATACAGTTTCTTTTTTTCTTACTTCCTCTTCTTGACATGCTAGTTATGAGAAGGACTGTTCTCACAGATCTGACACTGTTCTGAGGTAAAGCATGGCCAATTGCTTTAATTAGGTAGTGATGGAACACTGCGTATATTTTTTCCTTTATGATATTAAACTAGTGATTTTAGTTTTCACAAGCCCCAGTTTATTCAGTCAGTGAGTGTTTTAGATTACCAAATATTAGAGAGTAGGGGTAGGAAAACAGCTGAACAGAAAGTGTATCCTAGAACTTTTTGTTCTTTGATAATATAATAGTGAAAATACAAAGAATAGTACCATCCATGTGACTGGATCCTAATGATTTATCATTGAATTTTGTTTTCTTGATTGTTTTTTTAGATCCCAGGTGGAAAGAAATTTGATTCTGTGGTTGTCAATGGCTTTGTTTGTACCAAGAACATTGCACATAAAAAGGTAATGTCATTCAGTTCAGCAGTGAAATACAGCAAAACCACAGCCGTGTGCTCGGTTGGGGTACCTTAGTCATGGGAGAGAAGGAGACTGGACATGGAGAGGCCAACTAGCAGTGTGTGCCATACAGGTGAAATTTTGGAGGTTGAGGAAAGTTTTCCTAGACCTGATGGTGTGAATGGACTAGACTTTGGATAATGGGCATTCACCAGCTAGAATGAGGAGGGTCAGACTTCCAGACTAACAGAATGGGAGGGTATTGATGGCATCATTTTTCTTTAGATTTTGCTACGTCTTAGGGAGACAGGGTTCCTCTGGAGTCCTTCAGGAGCTTAGCATTCTCAAACCATTCTCTCTTCTGGGGCTGGATTATAGAGCTATCATTGTTATTCTGTTACCCTCCTTACCTTTTATTTTATCCTTAGCTCTGAAGTCTTGAACTAGCACATATATTTTAAGTGGGTTAACTTTGACTATTAAGGAATGTCTCACACTTAAAGTGCAGAATGAGAAATGGCAGATAAGGCTGGAGGATGCAGAAAGGACTTTGTAGCCCACTGAAGATCTTGAATTTATTCTGAAAGTTTTTCAGTCTCAAAGTGTAGTATACATCAAGATCACCTGTGGACCTTGTAAACATTTTGATTTTTAAGCTCAATTCCTAGACATTCTCATTCAGTAGGTTTGGGGACTGGGAATGTGTGAATGTTGAAGAAAGGAAGGATGGTACTACATTTAAAGTAGGATCTGCAATGTTGTGTGCATGTATGGAAATATTACAACTAACCCCATTTGTTTGTACAACTAATGCATGTTAGTAAAAATATTTAAACAGTGAAGCACTCCAGATGTTTCCAGTGTTGCTCGTTGGTCTTCACATTTTGGTAAACCGTTGATCTATACCGATTCTCAGACCTTGCTGTGCTTCTGAATCACGAAGGGAAGTTATTAAAAATAGATACTCTGGCCTTTACCCCTGGGGTATGATTTTGTTAGAGTGAGAGCCTGAATGACTGATTTGATGAGTTATATTTGTTTTCTTTCTTTTCTACGGGGAGACTAGTACAGATGTTCCTTGGTAACCATGAGTCCCTTAAGGGTGGTGAAGCCCCTTGCATAAAATGATGCAATATTTTACTTGTTAAAGTAGTATTTGAAACCAAGTTCAATGATGTTTGTTGAGACTTCTGCTGAAAACCATAGTTATGGTAAGAACATATGGTGAATGACTGACTTGACCTACTGATAATATTTACAGATAGTCTTTAACTTGGAGTTGCTAGAGGAGCCCTGAGTATAGCTTCCCAGTGAGTGAGTGCTATTCTCAGCTTTGTTGACCACTTAGGGGTAAACAAATTCTAAAATTCTGATTGCAGGACTTGGCCGGTTCTGTCTATGGCTTTGGTTGTGTAATTGGGTTATGGTACTTGAATCTCTGATTTTGGTGAAGATTTAAGATTTTGTTCTTTGACTTTGTGTTACCTGGTTCAACTTGCTTGGAAATTGAGTCTATATGAACTTCGTTCAGAAGGTATTTTAATTATTTTCTTTCTCTTGTATTCCTGTTTGGAAATTTACTTTATTAGAAATATGTTCAGGAAATGTTTTAACTCTTCTCTCTCAGGAATATTTATTTACTTATTTATTGTAAATACATGAATTCCAAATTCTGTTGTGCCCTTCACTTTCTCAGAGGATCATTCCTGTCCTAGCTGACCATTGTTTCTCTTTCTATCCTCTTATTCACGGTGGGGCCGTTGTATGTCATTATTTTTTGTGTATTTCACAAGAGGGACATTCATCGCTAGGTGCTTGGGTCCATTTCACAGAGAATTATTGATTCAAGGTGGTCCCATTTTCATTCAGAAGCTTCATATCTGTCTTTCTTTATGGCTGCGTAGTATTCCACTGTGTATAGGTACCACATCTTTTTTAACCTGTAATTCCCTGGTGGATGGGCAGGTAGGTTGTTTCCAGGATTTGGCTATTCTGATTTGTGCTTCTGTAAACATGGGTATACATGTGTCTTTTTGGTATGTTGACTTTATTTCTTTTGGGAACACGGCCAGTAGAGCAGTAGCTGGATCAATTGGAATTTATATTTTCAGTTTTCTAAGGAATCTCCACACTGCCTTCCATAATGGTTGTACCAGCTTGCATTCCCACCAGTAGTGGAGTAGTGCCAGTGCCCCTTTTTCCCCCACACCCTTACCAACAGTTGTTGTTTTTGGAGTTCTTGATGTAGGCTATTTTCGTTGGGGTGAGGTGAAACCTCAGTGTTGTTTTTTATTTGCATTTCTCTGATGGAAAATGATGAAGAACACTTTTTCATATGCTTGTTGGCCATTTGTACTTCTCCTGAGAAGCTTCTTTTTATTTCAGCTGTCCATTTCTTGATAGGATCGTTTATTTTAGGGAATGTTATGCTTTTGAATTCTCCATGTATTCTAGATATTAATCCTTTGCCTGAAGTATTACTGGTTAAGATCTTTCCCTGCTCTATGGGCTGTCTCTTCACCTTGTTGATTGTTTCTTTTGCAGTGCAAAAGCTTTTTAGCTTAATGTAATCCCATTTGTTAATTCTTGTGAGATTTCTTGTGCAGTTGGTGATCTGTTCAGAAAATCCTTTTCTGTCCCTATATCTTCTAGGGTTTTACCTATTTTGTCTTCCAGTAAATTCAGTGTTTCTGTTTCATTGAAACTTACAGCGAATTACAGAAACATTTAGAGAAGGGTTACTTGAAAATTCATAGGTAATCACATGTTTCTAAGAGCAGTAGAAGCAAACACTTTCTCCCCCTAATTCATAGATACCAATAAGCAAAAGTGAGCTGTTATCAAAACATGGATGGTACTTTGTGAAACTCTGCTCTTCTTCTTAATGAAGTCTACCTGGGACTCTGTCCTCTTTGGAATTAAGCCAGTATTGCCAGTAAAAGCAAGAGGTGCTGACTAGATTTATACTAGCTTTTTCAGTTCTGACTTACTGTGACTTTTCAGTAGAGAAGTTCTTTGATCCATTTTGATCTGATATTAGTGTGTTGTGATAGATACAGGTCTAATTTCATTCTCCTGCATGTGAAGCTCCAGTTTTCCCAGCACCATTTGTTGAAGATGCTGTCTTTTCTCTGAGGGATTGTTTGGCCCTTTTGTCAAAGATCAGGTGACTGAGGGTATTTGGATTTCTTTCAGTATCCTCAATTCTGTTCCACTGGTCCTCTTGTCTGTTCTTATACCAGTACTATGTAGATTTAACCAGTGTTGCTTTGTAGTATCTTTTGAAGGCTGAAGAAGATAGGAATAGAGGGATCCTGTCTCAACATGATTCAAGCTATTTACAGCAACCCCTCAGCCAGTATAATCCTAAATGGAGGAAGACTGAAAGTGTTCATACTGAATGCAGGAATAAGACAAGGATGCCCACTGTTACCCCTATTATTCAACATAGTACTCGCAGTTTTGGCAATAGCCATCAGGCAAGAGCAAGGAATAAAAGGAATATGAATTGGAAGGGCAGAAGTAAAGATATTCCTATTTGCAGATGACATGATACTGTATATTAGAAGATCCAAAAAATTCCACCCAAGGATTCTTAGAACTAATAAATAAATTCAGCGAAGTAGCAGGCTACAAAATCAATACCCAGAAATCAATATCATTCCTATACACCATTAATGAATCCAAAGAAAAAGAAATCAAGAAAATAACCCCTTTTACAATAGCAACAACAACAGATACTTAGGAATAAACCTCACCAAAGAGATGAAAGACCTATACAGAGAGAACACAAAGTCTTGAAGACAGAGAATAAAGAGGACTTTAGAAAATGGAAAGATATACCATGTTCCTAGATAGGAAGAACTAATATTGTTAAAATGTTAAAACGGCCATACTTCCAAAGCAACTGTACAGATTCAATGCAATACCAATGAAATAACTACATTCTTCACAGAAGTAGAGAAAATAACCTTAACTTTTATAAGAAAATTTGGACTGAAATATGCTTTCATAGTTTCTGATCTGGAGTTTGCAAAATAGCCTGTCTGTCTGTATATCCTTTCCCTCCATACCTCCAGCCAACCCTTGCAGAATGTTATCTCTTACAGCGTTAAGGTTTTGGAGAAAATAAGAGTATAGTGTAATATATTTAGTATTAAGAAAAAGCGAGGCTGAGGCAGGAGGATTGCTGTGAACTCGAGGCCAGCCTGAGCTACATAGTAAGACCCTGCCTCAAAGAAAAGGAAACAGAAAAAGCCACATTTTTGAAGAATTTTGCCTTGAACTGAGCAAATTATTTTGAAAGAGAGAGAGAGAGAGAGAGAGAGAGAGAGAGAGAGCGAGCACAGAACCGAATGAGAGCACGTTAATACTGGTAGAATGACATGCTTTAAATTGGGAATTAAGAACAGTAAGTATTTAAAGTTAAAATTAAAAAGGCTCTGCAAAGTGCAAACCTTTAACAACTTTAACCATTTATGTTTTTGTAGATGAATTCTTGTATTAAGAACCCCAAAATTCTCTTGTTGAAGTGTTCCATCGAGTATCTCTACAGAGAGGAAACTAAGTTTACTTGCATTGATCCTATTGTGCTTCAGGTGAGAACTTACTGTAGGAAGTTATAATTTGAATAGATGTGTTTTATCATGATACTTGCTAACTTTTAAATAATTTTAAAGGAAACTTGTTACTATTTAAAAATTTATATATATATATTTATATATATATGTGTATATATATGTGTGTGTGTGTATGTATATATATATATATATATATATATATATATATATATATATATATATATGTAGCTTGTAAAAACCTATTCATTTTTGAAGTTTCATATTGTTAAAGAGAGCTGAAAGCTGTTTGGGAGTACATGGAAGGAAAAAATGAAAGCCAAATACTGGTTTCCCTTTTTCACTTGAGCCATTGATTTACTGGGAGACTCTCTACCTTTTCAGGTCCTTGATCACATCCTTGGTTTGTAATATAGTCTGTTTTACTAAAATTTATTTCTGGACCACCATTTAGCTGCTGTGTAGTGGCAATTAGGGGAAAATGCCAGATGGAGGTTGTGGTGACTTGTGAGTGATTTTCGTAAGGCAGAAGACTGAAAGTAGGTGCTGTGCCCCATCTGGGAAGGAAAACAGCCTCACCTCAGTGTCTACATGGGCAAGAGCCCTTGGATTTCTCTTTTAAGAAATTAAAAGTCACCTTCTGCTTGCACGTTCGTCCCTGCAGAGAGGTGCCACCGTCCCTGCGTAGGTCGTGGTGGCTCTGCTGCTGAGAGCTCTGTTTCCGGTTGTTCTGTTACGGTTGTTTTTGTGCCTTTTAATTTCCTGTGTGGCAGTTGCCGCTAAGCTGTATTGTGTTCCCGGACTGTCCAAGTTCCCTCTGAAGGTCAAATTATTAATTTTGCTAGTCCTGTGGGCATGAAGTTGCATAAATTTTAAGTTTTTTGCTCCAATGTGTTCTCCCATAAATGACAGTAATTTTTGTTGTCATTAAAAATGGGAAATTTTCAGCAGTGCAAATATTATATTACAGGGCAAACTTGCACCCAGTTACAGAAACATTTAGGAAAAGATTACTTGAAAATTTGTGGATATTCACATTTCCAAGAGCAGTAGAAGCAAATACTTTTTTCCCCAAGTTCATAGGTACCAATAAGCAAAAGTGAGCTGTAGTCAAAGGCATGGATAGTGCTTTGTGAAACTGGTCTGCAGCTTAATGAGTTTACCTAGGACTATGTCCTCATTGAAATTAAGCCAGTATTGCCAGTAAAGTCGGAGGTTCTCCTAGATTTATAGTAGCCTTTTAGTTCTGAATTACCATGACTTTTCAGTAGAGAATTTATAAGGAATTAGGGGAAACAAAATTAGCATTATTTTTTTGGAATGTAAGAAACTTTGATGTAGGGTTTTTAATGTGGTGCTAGAGGTCACGCTCAGGACTACAACACACTTGTTCTTCTTCTGAGCTCCATCTCTAACTCTTGTGCTAGGTGTTTTTCTGTTCTCATAAAAGATTTTTTTCAGGAGACTTACACAAGTTTAGATCACAACTATATTATTATAAGGTACATTTTGAATGCAGAATAGTTAAAATGTAGAAAACTGATTGCCTAGAATTTATATTTGGTGAACTAGTATAACTGAAATTCACAGGTATTATTTATAAAAACACTTAAACACTTACTACTCTACCTAATTATTACTTGTAGGTGTAACTTGCAATCAGGCTGACAAACTGTTTTTTAGTTACTTTTTTGTTGTTAGAACATAGTGCCTGACACACACAATTTCAGGGAGGAAAGATTTATTTCTGTTCTCAGTTTTAGAAGGTCTCAGTTCATTCATTTAAGCTGATTTGATTCTTTCCTTTCCTCCTTCCTTCCTGCTATGCTTTGTTCTATTCTTTTTACTTTTCTTTGATCTTCCCAGTGAAAAATTACTAATTACAAAAGAAGGTGGAAGGAAGATAGAAAAAGGAGAGTAAAGAACAAAGTTCAAGGAGATAATCAGGCTGTGACTTCTTACTGTCATTTTTGCGCCTGGTTCTACTAGCCCTGTTGGTATGCCATGCTCCACTCACGGCCAATCTCCTGATAGTCTTTTCCTGGCTGAGCTTGGACCAGGCCTCCTTTTTAACGTGATGCATCATATATAGCTGTTGTAATTGGTTAAGAGTTGGAACTGAGGGGAGACTTATTTGCCAAGCCTGTACTGGAGGCAGATACTTTTGGGGAAGAACATCAGCTCATTTTAATTGTACTGTATTGGAGC
This sequence comes from Ctenodactylus gundi, assembly GCA_004027205.1. Lineage (NCBI taxonomy): Eukaryota > Metazoa > Chordata > Mammalia > Rodentia > Ctenodactylidae > Ctenodactylus > Ctenodactylus gundi. Next base: position 156,290 of record PVKB01003363.1, read on the forward strand.
TGCACAAATAAAATAATTTTCAGTACTATTAACTTGGAAATTAATATATTTCATTTTGTTAATAATGAGGGAATTTGAAAATGCACAGTTGCTAAAAAGTTAAAGAAAGGGTAGAAGAAATATACTTCCGAACTGGGCAGATTCATTGCAGAGATAAGCTCTGTGTTGCTGGTGACTGTGAATAATTAGTACCATTTGGCTCAGAAAACACCTTGGTACGTGAAGCAGAAGTGATGAACATGCTTACCTTCAGTTGTTTCTTGTCTAGAGCCTAGAGTTTTATGAAACATTTAATAGATGGTATTGTTTTAATTCTAGTTGTTGTTTATACTATTTATTTGGTTTGGAATTAAGCCTTTGTGATGAAGCTGTAGTATGTCTTAGATCTATCTGTAGCTCTTCTTGGTAGACTATGATTGGTTGGAAGATTGGAACTAAGATGTAGCTGAAATAGCATCTGTTTGCAGAATTAATTTTTCTCATACCCAGACGAGGTACTCTAATTGGTTTTAGAATGGAAAAGAGAGAATTAATAACCATATTAAGAATACTTAGTAGTTGTTACCAGTTTGGAAGCTACGAGTTTAGTTTTTTTGTTGGTCTTCATGTAGTTTTTTAATCTGAGAACTAGCTAGTTAATTGGAGTTTTAGCTTTTAAAATATATGTTACTAAGTTTTGAAGTGGTTTCAAAGTAAAATTACGAAATTTCTCCTGAAACTCTTTTTAGTGTGATCAGTGAAATTGTTGGTTGTATTTAAACTAATTATGTTATAGATTTATTTGTGAATGAAAAATTTAGGCTGAGATTGATATTAATAATTAAGCTGCCCTCGGGGCTGGAGGAATGGCTCAGTGAGCAAGTGCTAAGTCAAGTGTTAAGTACCTGAGTTCAATTCACCAGCACCAACCAAATAAGCTGGGTGTGGTGGTGCATGCCTGTAACTCCAGCACTCGGGAGCATGAGGCAGGAGGATTGCCATGAGTCCAAGGCCAGCCTGGGCTCCATGGTGAGTTCAGGACCAGCCTGGATACAGAGTGAGACCCTGCTTCAAAAAAAAAAAAAAAAAAAAAAAAAAAAAAAAAAAAAAAAAAAAAAAAAAAAAAAAAAAAAAAAAAGGAAAAGAAAAGAAAAAAATCAAGCTTTCCTGATATTTTAGTATGCCTGGATTTTGAATTGTTATATTTCTGGTTTGTCTTTCTTAGGAAAGGGAATTCCTGAAGAATTATGTTCAACGAATAGTTGATGTTCGACCCACTTTGGTTCTGGTTGAGAAAACAGTATCACGGATTGCTCAGGATATGTTATTGGAACATGGCATTACATTGGTCATTAATGTAAAGTCAGTGAGTGTTCTTATTTTTGTATCATTTAGAATCATACTTTTTAGTTTATATGCATCTGTGGTTGGTATATAGGGATTTTAATTTTTTATTATACTATATATTGAAAGTAGGGCAATATAGCATAACAGCTACATTATTAAGACTAGAATTTCTGTGGAAGAAAACATTTACTGATTATTTAACTCTTATTAAAGGTGTCCATGATTGAAGGTAAAATGGACATCAGGTAATCAAGTAATTTTTAGGTTTTCATTTTGATTGAAAAATTATATAAGCCAAAAAATATTCTTTTCCTTGAAAAGCTTACTTTCTACAGAATAAAAGCTAATTCTAGAAGTTTCTTTGTTTTGTTTTCCTATAGTATTTTGTAATGATGTTCAGATCCTTTTAGAGAATAATACTATCAATATGGTTTTATTTAGAGGGAGCATTGTTGATTATTCACCTAAGTGTAGACCAAACTAGACTTTAAAAAACCTGTTATACAGTTATTGAAAATAAGGAAATCCCATGAATTGTGGTATTTATAGACAATGGAATATTGCTCTTCTATAAAGACAGAGGTTGGAAGCTTTTGTAAGTAAAAGGAGGCAATTTCAGACCATCATTCTTAGTGAAGTGAGTCAGAAGCAGAAGGTGAAATATAAAATGGTTTCTCTGATATGAGAAACTCAGATCACAATTATTTCTTAGAACTTAATATGGGGAATAATGGGAACTGGAAGGGAGGGAGAGAAAGTGGGAGGGTCGAAAAGAGAGAAGGGCAGGATTTGTAACTTTGCTACAGTATGTATGTGCACAGAATACTCGAGATTAATGTAAAATTTATGTATTGCACTTATACATATCAATAAAATGGGGAAAACTAAGGAAATCCACTATTTACAGTATTTTCATTGCTTATTTAGGCTCGATTTACTAGATTTCAATTTTTCTCTAATTTTGCAATTTTTTTTCTCTGTGTTAGCAAGTTTTGGAACGAATCAGTCGAATGACTCAAGGTGACTTAGTGATGTCAATGGACCAGCTGCTCACAAAACCTCACCTGGGCACTTGCCACAAATTTTATATGCAGATGTTTCAGCTTCCTAACGGTGAGTGATTTCTAGCAAAAATTTACTTGATATTGGGGATATTAGGAAGTGAACTAACTGCAATTCTCCAGTGTTACCACTTAGGGGGAATACTTTTTAGCAGTCATTATGTGAGGATAGGCAACTGTCTTTCTTGATCCCTTAAGGGCTTTTGTAGATGTTAACAGAGTGAGTTAATTCTATGTGAACTTCTGGATTGTTGCCTAAGCCTTCTTAACTTTCTGTTTGTTTATTTGTAGAACAAACCAAAACACTGATGTTTTTTGAAGGTTGTCCACAGCACCTGGGCTGCACAGTAAAGCTCAGAGGAGGCTCTGAGTATGAGCTGGCTCGAGTTAAGGAAACCCTCATCTTTATGATTTGTGTCGCTTATCATTCTCAGTTAGAAATCTCCTTCCTCATGGATGAGTTTGCCATGCCTCCCACCCTAATGCAAAGCCCTTCATTCCATTCTTTCATTGAGGGCCGGGGAGATGAGGGGACTCAGCAGAAGCAGTGCAGCCGAAGTTCCCTTCCCTGGGGTCTCGATTGCCCTCCTGAGGCTCTGCCCTCTGATGATAGCACTTTGCTAGAGTCACGGACTGTGTTTGAGACAAGTGAACAGGAAAATAAAAGTATCCCACAGGCTGCTGCCTCTCTGAAGCATCCGGACTTTCCCACATCAGCTTGCCCTGCAGGTATTCCCTGTGCTCTCTTCCAATCAGTGCCACAGTCATTGTTGCCGCTGCACGTGGACCAACAGGGTACCATAGGCCATGAGGAGTCAGAGCCTTTGGAACAAACGGAAGAGCAACAGGATCCCAAAAGCCATATGAAAGCCTTTAGAGACCCTCTGCAGGATGACACTGGAATATACGTGACTGAGGAAGTTACCTCCTCCGAAGACAAGCGGAAGACATACTCTGTGGCCTTCAAACAGGAATTAAAAGATGTGATCCTCTGTATTTCTCCAGTAATCACATTCCGAGAACCTTTCCTTTTAACAGAAAAGGGGATGAGGTGCTCTACTCGAGATTATTTTCCAGAGCAGATTTATTGGTCTCCTCTCCTTAATAAAGAGTTCAAAGAAATGGAGAGCAGGAGGAAGAAACAGCTGCTCAGGGATCTCTCTGGACTTCAGGGCATGAATGGAAGTATTCAGGCCAGGTCTATTCAGGTCCTGCCCTCGCATGAGCTCGTGAGCACTCGGATTGCTGAGCATCTGGGGGATAGCCAGACCTTGTGCAGGATGCTGGCTGATTATCGAGCCAGAGGAGGAAGAATTCAGTCAAAGCATTCTGACCCTTTTGCTCACTCAAAGGATGCATCAAGTACTACCAGTGGCAAATCTGGGTGCAAAACCGAGGGAGAAGAGGAGAGGGGGTTGATTCCCAGTGATACAGCGTGGTCAGCGAAGGTAAGCCGGCCTGCTTTTCCTTGGCCACCTGCACTTAGGATGCTTGAGAAACACCATTGTGGCGCAGGGCATGAGATTGGTCAACAGCTGCAGTTTCTTAATTTTCTCCATTTTGGTCTCAGTCTCCCACCTTCGAATATATGTGAGTAGTGGTGTAGGATTGTAAGATAGTGAAACTGGACATGGAGTTTGGAATGAGCTCAGAGGGCCTGAAACGTCTGTCAGTCTGGTCTCGAGTGCAGCGGTGCCTCCTTGGTCTCTTTGATGGAGGTGTTAGACGTGGGAGCTTGCTTAAGGAAGTGGATGTGTTTTTAGAATCTTAGGTTATTTTCTAACATTAAACATAAATACATAAAATACTTTTTATTATTTATGAAAAGTCTTTTTAGACTGAAATTAAGGGTAATTAAGGAAGATTTGTTTATAAATAACTGACTAATATTGGTAGTAATAAAACTAATGGAGAGGTTAATCTTTGGATAAAGAAATGTAATTGTCTAATCTGAAAGACATTCATTCAGCTCACTGGTAGTCAAGGAAATGCCAAATAGATTTTTATTTGTGAGATTGGCAATAAAGGATGTCATAAAGAGCCGTGTTCAGGAGAGTGTAGTAAAACACCTTTCACAAATTTTGTGTGCATTTAAGAAAGTGAAAAAGTCTGTAAATTTACATGCACATTTATAACTTTGATCCAATATTCCTACTCTTTATAATCCTTTCCTGTAGAATTAAATTAATTAAGCATGTTTATATAAGAGAGCTTGCATATTATAACAATACATGTACAGAGATATTTATGAAGCATCATGCCCAGTTGTTTGCAGTAAGAATGATGAGTTGGATCTCATTCATGACCTGGATAGTGCTGATGATACATTTATAAGAATTAAAAGCAAGTTCTGTTTTAATATACGTAGCATTATTTCATTTCTGCAAAACTTGAATTAACTGGCTACTTATGTGGGTGTTTGTATGTATGAGAGCTGGGAACGGAATGGATGTTTTTTTAACCGTACAGATTATTCATGTTAGGAGAGGAGGTGGCACCGAAGGAGGAAAGCCTTCATGTAGGTTGTGAACTTCACGTACTCTTACCTGCATGCATTTTAACAGGGACTTGATGTTGCCTATGTAGTGGTCAAAACCAGATGTAAAGCACAGGTAAATAAGTACCTTTCAATTTAGTTTTGTGGGTATCCCAGATGGATATTATGTTCAGCCATCACATCAGAATGTTATAGGGGTATATTTAGTTAAAATTTTTTTCCAAAATAATTTAATGGAGTTATATTTTTAAAAATAAAGACTATCTAAGTTAAGAAAGCCAACTAGAATTGAACCCAGGGTCTCAAGTATGTTAGGCAAGCATTTTACCACTGAGATAGGTCTCCAGCCTGTCTTTTTTGTGTGTTTAATTTAACACTTTTCAGCTTTTCTTCTCTCAAAAACCAAATGCCCTTCTTCTTTATATTTGGTTTCTTATGTTGTTAAATCTTCCTTTGCTAGAACCCCTGCAGTGGTGATAGTTGGCCTTACCAGTGGTATAGAACATGTTTGTTGTTAGAAACATGCATTGGCGTTGCAGAGTATTGATTTCATTACTCATCTGTTCCTTCTCCTTCAGGTGGATTGTTTGAATCCTGCAAATCACCAGAGACTCTGTGTGCTCTTCAGCAGCTCCTCTGCCCAGTCCAGCAATGCCCCCAGTGCCTGTGTTAGTCCTTGGTAGGGTAGGATACTTCTCCTTTTATGCTCTTGCACTCATGAACAGAAGTCCAGCAACTTAAGAAAAGAAAAAGAAAATGTACAGACCTATTTTTATGTACATAGCATGCTCCCCAGATATAAATTGATAGAACTTTATAGCGTAAAAATGAGATTCTATCTTAAGAGTGAAAATATTATAAAGGATAAAATCAGAATTTGTACTTGTAAAAATGAGAAAATTGACATATAAGAGCTGTGTTAGGATGAACAGTTCAGGTAGGTTTTCCTTGAAGCATCATTTTTATGAAAGCAGTCAGCTTTATATCTTACAATTTTTGGTGCTGAGAATGGAACCTGCAACCTTGCTCAGGTTAAGAAACATTCCACCATTGTATTATACTCTCAGCCCAGCCTTTTGCCTTGCTAGTGACTTTTATTCTAAATATTAATTCTGAGTAGGTTGATAAAAACACACTTTATAATGTTATAAAATATTGCTTCTGATGATGACCGCAGAAACTTTACCTAGCTTTACATTATTATACAAATTACCTTTAGTTTAGAAAGTGCATTGGAGAGTCTGGGAATGTAGCTCAGAGCTGAATGTGTATTTGGTGCCTTCAGGACTTTGGGTTCAATCTCTAGCACTGTGCATACTCTCTCTTGCATGCGTGTGCACATTCACACGTGCACATGACAGAGCAAACTGTACTTGTAGAGGACTGTTTTCATAACAGGACACTTCCAACTGGGGATTCTGAGAAGTTGTAGTTTCAGCAGGTGAACTTGGAGCTGGAGAAGCCCATGAGAATTTTCCCTGGGAGTTGATGGACTCTTGAGTCAGAGCTTGAATAAGAAGTGGGGTTTAGCAGGCATGTAGTCATATTTTCTTATTTTGAGGCATTCGTAAGTTAGATATAAAATTAGGAATTGGCTCTTACCAAGAATGGGATTTGTTCTCCATGCTCAGTGGAATTGTGGACTGGAGAGTAGGAAACAGGAACCCTTTTTTTTATGTTGATGTGTTACAAGGTTCTGTAAAGGGAACTTTTACCTCTTCACAATGCAAATCACTGTTAGTCAATATAGCTTACACATCCTCAGCAAATATTTTTATGAGATCTGGGAGTGGAAAATGATGCTATAGCATGCCTTGCCTAAACTTATCTTGCAAGTTAAAGTAAAACTGGTTTTGTAGTATACCTGCTTTAATGTTTTATTGGAAGCATATTTAATAGTCAGAATGTATAATCTCATGAATTGTCTTTGCTGAGTTTTAATTCTCATACTATGTTTTTGTCTAATGATCTCTTCTTTTAGGATTGTAACGATGGAATTTTATGGAAAGAATGACCTTACGTTAGGAATATTTTTAGAGAGATACTGTTTCAGGTAAGGGCTAATATTCTCCTAGTGTTCTATTATGAATTTTTGAAAACCTGAGTTTCAACCTGAGACAGCCAAGCTAGGTGTGAGGTGCTGTTGTGTAATTCTCACCTTCTTGCCACATACCAGAGAAGGTCACGCTAAGAAGTGGCTCATTTCCTACTAGAACTGAGGTGTTTTATTCAGTGTATTCTTGTATTTGCCTGTTCAGTTTCCTTGTTATCCCTGAGACTATTTAAAGATGTCTGTTTATACTGATTCAAATAAACCAGACCTCAGTTCAAGTCTTAGAGCTATCACTTGCCCCTTAACAGCCAAGTGCAAGTAATATAATCTTTACCAGTCCCCTTTAAAGAAAATAGCAATTCTCACCTTTATAGAAAGTCTGGATTTTAATGGGTAGCTTGAGGTGTTTTTAAATTGTTTGGCACGTAGAAGATGCTCTGCAGATGGAAACTATCACCAGGCTGCAGTGTAGTCCAAGACCGTATATTTAGTTGCAACTCAGAGCAGCATGAGCTCCTGGATGAATTGTTACTGTTGTGATTACCCAAGAAGGATGTCTGTGACTGTGCTTCTCCTTAGCCAGTATTCACTCTGCGTGCCTTTGTGCTTCATACTTACTTTGAGAAGGTCTTTCTTATTTGTCACAGGTCTTCCTATCAGTGTCCTAGCATGTTCTGCGACACCCCCATGGTACATCACATTCGGCGCTTTGTCCATGGCCAAGGGTGTGTGCAGATAATCTTGAAGGAGTTGGATTCTCCAGTACCTGGGTACCAACATACAATTCTCACATATTCCTGGTGCAGAATCTGCAAACAGGTACGTATACTCTGTTACTTTTAATATTTCGTATGATTGTTTCTTTATTTATGTAGTTTCTTTTTGGGAGAGGGTGGCTTGTATTATTTTGAAATTTGTTATTTGTTATTGGAGTCTTATTTATTTTACCTTTCTGTGTCATATTTTCAGTCTAATAGTTATTTTTTGATGATTCTGTTTTAGGAATAGTGGAATCAGTCACTAAATAAAATATAGGAGCTTTAACTAGTAAGTTATATGGAGATTATGACATTTCTCAACTGTGCTTATTCATTCAGTTAACTCTTCATTGATTTATCACCACATAGAAGCCTAGGTAGTATTCTAGGCTCTGAGAATGAAAAAAGAATAAGGAATGGCTTCTGTCCTCTAGGGGATAAGGCATACAGAGCAGTAACAACAATGTATTAAGTTATTTTCCTAATAAATTTATACCTCTATCAACATTTCTATATAAAGAGATATATAGGTGAGATCTTTACTGATTTTCGCATACAATTTTTGGGCAGAAATGTTTCATTTCTTTAAGCGTTTCTTTGCTTTTGTAACTCTGGGCCAAATATGTTGTATCAGTATTATATTATTATTGGTGCCAATATTACACATTTTTTTATCCAAGTTGCATTGTGAGTGTTTAACAAATTTGACTTGTCTTATTTTAGAGCATGCTTTTCAAAGGCTTAAATGAGGCTTATAGCACAGTGACCTGTATTAATATTAGTAGTTGAGGATGGCAGAATCAAAGTTAGTTCATCATGCAACTGTGAACATCCTAGCCTGAAATCCTTTCCAGCAGTCAGTCTTTCATACCTATTTTTATAGGCTTTCAGTTCCTACTATATAACCTGCTAACAAGCCTGTAGGTGACCTTCGCATTCAATAACATGAGTTTGGTCTTTATGTTTTGCATGCTTTGTTATATACACTTTATTTTGAAAACAAAGTTTTGTGCTTTTGGAGTTATGTTGGAAAGGAAAAGATAGCTTTAGTATACAGAATGAAAACTTCTAATGAAAGAAAAGTTGCAACTTACATGTTTACTGTTATATTTCAAATAGACAAAGGATATGATGAAACAATTTAGCCTGAATGTCTGGCAGGTGTACAAATGAATTTTACTCCATAATAGTCCAGGTATAGATTCATTTAAATGTTAATGAAGTTAATATGCCTTAAAATACATTATTTTTAAAGAAACACATTTCAAAGATTTTTTTTCCCCCCAAGGTTGGTAAGAAAGTAGGAAAATTATTGTTCTCAGATATTATTGCCGTTGGAGTTTATATGAAACCAGTATGCTTGTTTTGGAAGACGAAGGGCCAATATGACTTATATAATCAAAGACCATGTCAATGTTCAGCTCTTTATCTACCACTTTTCATTAATGTATTTCACGGAAATAAGTGTTTATCAGAACATCATCCAAATAGGGAAAAACTTACAGCTTCTTAATGCAAATCAGTGGGGACTCATTAAATATATGTCCATATAATAGGATGTTCTGCAGACATTTATTGTGAATATTTTATGTAACAAAATTGTTAAAATGTATTGCTATGTAAAGAAAATCACAGAACTAATTTTGTAATTATTCACAAACACTGGCTTTGTCTATGTGCATTTATAGATGGAAAGGAAGTAAACATACACAGGTATTTTGATAGTGATACTGTGTTTGCTGACTGCCCCTTGCTCCACCTACCTTTGAACTTTTTCCTTAGTTTACTGCTGCTGGAATGTGTTGTTTGTATTAGAAGATAAATTTTTTTTTTTTTAAAAGACACTGTGGGATTAGATAAGTTATTTTTGTTATTCCAGGTAACACCTGTTGTTGCTCTTTCTAATGAATCCTGGTCTATGTCATTTGCAAAGTACCTTGAGCTGAGGTTTTATGGGCACCAATACACACGCCGAGCCAACGCGGAGCCATGTGGTCACTCCATCCACCATGATTATCACCAGTATTTCTCCTATAACCAGATGGTGGCATCTTTCAGGTATGAAATCAGAGGGATCTTTTATGTTATCACGTCGCTTGGAGGCTTTGTGACATTTCCGTTATTACTTAGATTGAGTTGAATTGTGTGTGCCATTGCCTGTCTCTGCCCTTGGAGCTGCACAGAGCTGTACTATGCTGAGACCCCTCAGTGTTTCCCCTCTTAACCTTACTAAGAGACCTTATGGGCTTTGTAAGAGAGATGATAATATGATTGTTTACTTATAGAACTGGCAAATGATTTGAATCCTGGTTAATCTACTATGGGGCCTAACTCTTGACCATTATTTTAGCATCTGAAAATCTGTCAGGAGTTTTGCTGAAACATTAACTACCATGAAGTTAAACAAATCCTTTTGATAAAGCTAAAATTTCAAGTTCAAAGAATAGTCACTGTTGTGGGTCTGAATGATTTGAGAAAGCCTTCCAGCTCTGTCTGCAGGATACTTTTTACTGCCCTTAGCCTGCTATTGTGGGCTGGGCCCCTTCAGTCTTCCTCTGTGCTCCTGCAGTCCCCTCCAGCAGCCCGTCTTTGGCCTTGTCCCTGCAGTCTGTGCTCAGTAGAGCAGTAGTGTGAGCCTGGGACTGGAAAACCAGCTTAGGTCACTCTTTTTGTCTAGACACTCCAAAGATACGTGCCTTGCCGTGTGTGAAAGCCAGAGTCTGCTTGCTGGCCATCAACCCCTAGCTGCTAGGGCCATCCCCTGCCCCTTCATTTCCATCTCCTCCTTCTTTGCCTTGATTCATCCTGCTGCAGCCTCGCTAGGCTAGTGCCCTGGCTGGCCCTGGCTATGTTGGGTAGGCTTACGCCAGGCGCCTTCTGCTGATTCTTTCCTGAGCTGCTCGTTCTTCAGGTCTCTGCCTGCTTACTCCTTCCTTCCTGTGGGTCTTTGTTCACATCTTACTTCCCCTGGAACCTTCATGCCTAGTCTACTTTTTTCTCTTTTTGCTTTATTTTTCTTAATCGCACTTACTATCTAAAATATATCTTTTAAATATTTGTTTTATCAACAGATTTTGTGATTCTGAATCATAAGGAGAGAAATTTTGGTCCTTATTTAGTGCTGTATTTTCACTTAACCCATGTTTGGAAGGGGTAGGGCCATAACTCAGTGATTATGGGATTACAGGACTTGCCTAGGAAGAATAATGGTTTAGTTCCCCCAGCACTACATAATACCTGGGTGTGGTGGTACATGTCTGTGATTCAGTGCTCCGGAGGCTGAGGCAAGAGGATTGCCGTAGTTTGAGGCCAGCCCGAGCTCCATAGCGAGTTTATGACCAGCCTGGACTGGAGTGAGACCCTGTTTCAAAACAAAACAACAAAAATCCCAAACTGTGTTTGGCATATAATAGACTCTCGGGAGATATTTGCTAAATAGAACATCTTCAGAGCTTCTAACCATGAATCTAGGGCATAGGTGGGGTGTAGCATTTTTACTAATCAGTACTATAGGTGGAAAGGAAATAGAGTTGTGAGGAATCCTCAGACGTGGCAATTAATGGATACCTCACTCAGAACATTTATATCACAGCTGTTTTTGTCTTTATGGCATATGAGGATAGCATCAAGGAATAAATGATGGTTTCCTAGAACTGTAAAAAACCAAGACAGTTCCTCTAAAATCAGGGAAGATAACTTAACATTGATTTAAAGCTGTCCTCAGTATCCTTATGACTGTTTTAAAATGTCATTTTATAGAAACTTTTTCTTATGCCCCAAAGTATTTTAGTTGACCATCTGGATATAGCTATTCAGTGTATTGAAATACTTTTTCATTTTTGTGCTCTAACTTGTTTTTCTTATTTCAGTTATTCTCCCATACGGCTTCTTGAAGTATGTGTTCCACTCCCTAAAATATTCATTAAACGTCAGGCACCATTGAAAGTGTCCCTTCTTCAGGATCTCAAGGACTTCTTTCAGAAGTAAGTTTCAGTTTCTTGGATTATCCAGTATTATTGTATAATGTGTATAATTATAGATATTTTAAAGTGTCAGGTTTGTTCACTTAGCTTTCTTTGGAAGTGTAATGTTTCTAATTGTATGCGTGCTTGGAGGAAAAAAGGAACATGTAGACAATACAGGGAAATATTAAAAAAGAAATCAAAGTTTTAGACATAACCGTTATTTTGAGTATAATACTTCCACTTTTTTTGTTCCACAAAATTACATGATTTTTAATTAAAATGTATTTCAGTTATAGTTTTGTGTATAGCCTTTTTCCTATCTTGTTGAGGTAGAAAATTTGACTCATCTTCTCTGAAATGTTTAATGCTCTGTTTCTAGAGTTTCACAGGTATATTTAGCTGTTGATGAAAGACTTGCATCTTTGAAAACTGATACATTTAGCAAAACAAGAGAGGAAAAAATGGAAGATATTTTTGCGCAAAAAGAGGTAATCTGTTTCCTCATAGATAATCCAAAGTCATCTGTTAGCTAGAACTTTCTCTCAGGGAATGTCTGTAGTACTCAAGTTTACTAAAGTTTTATCTGTCGCCTTCTAGATGGAAGAAGGTGAGTTCAAGAACTGGGTCGAGAAGATGCAAGCGAGGCTTCTCTCTTCCTCTGTAGATGCCCCTCAGCAGTTGCAGTCAATCTTTGAGTCCCTCATTGCCAAGAAACAGAGTCTCTGTGAAGTGCTGCAAGCTTGGAATACCAGGTATTGTTTGCAGTTTGTTTTTTCTTGCCATTATTGCCAAATTTGCTGGTCCATGATATTTTTAATGTAAAAAGTCTTTTTTAGTAATAGATGTTTAATTTTATTCTCAAGTCATAAAGAAGGTTTTGATTTTTTGGTCACTTTCCCTTCTTTGTTGTTTAAATATATATGCTGATCTTTAGATAGGTTGTGCAGGTAGAAAAACCAAAGCTAGGAACAGTCTTTAGAACTGTTTCAAATACGTATGTTGCTGAGGGGAATTTACCTGAGTAGGCCATAAATGGTAGTTGCTTTTGGGAAGGGGGAATTTCTAGTATATGAATGATGGTTGCTTTGGGGGTATTCCAGGTACATTGATATGTTTACCTTATATCATTATTCAAATTGTATTTTTATAAATTTCCTTATAATAACTCAGTGTTTTATCTTGTCATGTCAGGAAGAGCTGATATGCCTGGTTGGTTGATTGATTAGATATGGCAAGAACTTGGTTCTGTCATATGTAACTTTAAAATTCAGGCATGGGAGAGGTCAAAGTGCTTACCTAGCCCACACATACGTAAGGTCCCCAGTACCACATAAAGAATAGCTTGATGTGGTAGTGCACATCTGTAGTCTCAGTGCTTAAGAGGCTGAAGCAGGAGAATTGCCATGAGTTTGAGGCCAGAACCAGCCTGGATTACAGAGTAAGACCCTGCCTGCATACATACATACGCACATGAATACAATCTATTACAATCCAAGTAGAATTTAAATAAATAAATAAAATAAATAAAACTATTGCAACTCAAATAGGAGAATTTAATTATTGTGATTTCATAATTTGTAAAGAGAAAACTTTATGAATATAATTCAAGATGATAGAATCTAACTATTTATTTTCCTTCTTATGTTTTTCCTTTGGCTGTAGGTTACAGGAACTTTTCCAGCAGGAAAAAGGTAGAAAGCGACCTTCAGTTCCTCCAAGTCCTGGGAGACTGAGGCAAGGAGAGGAAAGCAAGGTATTAAGATGCCATCTTTGGTCTGCGTTTGGTTTTGTTTGTAATACTTACATGTAATAGTTCAATAGATTATTAATGTCAAAGTTGAGGTTTTAAGGAGGTAATGACTTTTTATATTCTTGCCTAAAATAAAATGATGTGTTATAGTTCATTTACTTGAAATAATTTATGAGAGAGTTACTCTGTGCTGGCGTCATGGAGGATACTATCTTGGTGACAGCTGGTGCTAAGAAAGAAAAGATGTGGATGTTTAGAGTGTGTAACAGGTCCTTATCTCTGTGCTTAAATGGGAAGCCTTCTTAGTAGGTGTCTGAGCTGGATAAGTTCTATACATCGATCTATTTGTCCTTTTCCGACTGTACTAGTTTTCTCTTGGTAGTAAATTACCACAAACTTAGTTACCAAAACCATGAATTATGTCACAGTTCCTGTGGGCTAGATAGAGATCTTATTTGAACTCTGCATATATGGCTGAGTTCTCTGCTCAGAATCTCTCGGAGCTGAAATCAAGGGTTTGGCCAAGACTTCTGTCTTATTTGAGGCTCATGATCTTCTTCCAGGCTCATATAGGTTATTGGAAGAATTTGTTTCTTACTAGTGATAGGATTACTTTCCCTTGTGCTGGTGGCCATTGATCAGATGTTATTCCTGACTCCTAGAGCCTCATGTTATGATACTACAAGGGATAAGAGTTTTCTTCCTGCATTGTGTGTGCTGTTTGTAGAGGAATATTTTCATGAAATGACAGATCTAAGTGCTTTAAGTATTTTTGTTGGTTAGTAACATGTAATTGTTTTTTTTTTTTCCCTTTGGTCTCTTAACTATAAGAATCACTTTTCCTTAAGGTTTAGGTGACAGTGAGAATAAGATTACTGAGGATAATCTGTTAAATATTTGCCAGCTAGTCCAGAGTTGTAACTCTGGTGTCTTTGCCATTTGCCCACTGTAGACACTGCAAAGTTAATTGTGTGGAATCTTTAGAATATAGCTTGTAGAAACAATTGACAATATGAGACCACTCAGTAATTGATCACCTTTGTGAAATATTGAAAATTGATTTGAAATTTTCTTATACTGACTTCGTATTCTCTTGTAAATCTTAAATACTTATCATGTGTTGGATGCTTTTGTAAATTATGAAGTATGTAGTCATAAAGACAGTAGTTACTGTCCTCATGAAATATTTACAGAGAAATAGGCTGATAATAAACATATGAATTCAAATACTTAAATTTTTAAAAAACTAAAGAAAAAAAATCAAGAGGGACAGAATTTTGCTGAGGCAGTTTGTGGTATTGTTGTGTTACTTTATGTGGGATGCCCAAGAGGGTCTCTGATGTGGTGAACTTTCACCAGTGACTTAAGAAATGACCTTGTAAAAAATACTGTAAATCTCCACAGACTAAATGCAAGTGCCAAATATTCTCCCTCCCTTCGTCTCTCCCTTTTTTTCTTCCTTCCTTCCTTCCCTCCTTCCTTCCCTCCCTCCCTCCCTCCCTCCCTCCCTCCTTCCTTCCTTCCTTCCTTCCTTCCTTCCTTCCTTCCTTCCTTCCTTCCTTCCTTCTTGTGGAATTCCTTCTTAGGAATCGAACCCAAGGTCTTCCCACTGTGCTCCATCCTAGCCCTTTAGCCTTTTAAAATTTATTTTGAGGTAAGTTCTTGCTAAGTCACTAAGTAGCCCAGACTGTGCTTGAACTTGCAGCTTTTTTGCCTTAGTCTTCAGAGTGTTGGGGTTACACACATGTACTACCATGCCTGGCTGTCATCATCTAGCATTAAAAATATTTGTGAAAATTTAAACCAAACCACTCTTTTTGCACTTAAAAGAAATTTGGAGAATAGGCACGTTTTATGTAATTGCTATTCAAGTACTCAATATGGAATGAATTTTATTATTTTTAAATGAAATAATAAGTACATATTTTAAAATATTCTCAACTCTAATTTCTGATAACCTATAAATTTGTAATAAGGAAAAAGATATTTTAAATTATTAAAGGACTTAGTAATTTTTAGGAGTATAAACAAGTCCAGAGGCCAAAAAGTTTAAGATTTCCTATGTTAGACAATTTAAAATTTGAGTTTATTGTTTCCTTAAGAACGAAGTGTTTCTTTACAGATAAGTGCAATGGATGCATCACCACGGAATATTTCTCCAGGTCTTCAAAATGGAGAAAAAGGTTAGACCTTCAGTCTGTTGACTACCTGTTACTGGACTTTTAAAGAAATTAATTATTGTATACGTTTTTTTAACTGCTAATTTTGAGCATTTTTTCTGATGCATTTACTTACAGATTTTGTCTTCTTGTAGAACATATATAAGGTTAATGATTTAATATGTTCATACAGTATATTTTATAAAGTTAACTTGGGATGTAGAAATGCATGCATATAGAAGAGACTGCTACTAAGGAAAGAAGAAACAGAAAAGGAAATTGAATTTCTGGTTTTACCATTCCAAAATCAAGTTCCATGTTTTTGTTTCACTCTAAAAAATTGTAACATTTAATTTATATTTTATTATCGTAATATTTTCTAGGCTTAAGATAGCTTTCTCTATGTTTTATTGAATAACTTGGTATTAGCATAGAAACTTTGCAGGGAAGTTTGTAGATTGAGCTGAAGTCATAGTTCTTTGTATTGTTCAGTAATAATTATAATTTCATAATTTTCCCTTAGAACGCGCATGTAATTTTTCCTACAGCATCCGAATTTAATTTTCTATTAAACTGAATAATATATTGGTAGTTGTTGCAGTATAGTGGGACAAGATTAGACTGTGTAAGAGTACAACTTGGTTGACAGTCATAGTACTGTCATTAGAATTAGAATTTATAGATCATAAGCCACTGTAGATTTTTGTGTTCATTTTTGTGACATGAGCTACGTAACGTAGATAATTTTTTAAAAACTAATTTTGTGTTGTATACAGTAGAAATATGAGTTGGCATTTAAAAACGTTGCTATCAGGTAGCCCTGGACTTAGTGTTTTTAAATAACTCATTTAAGACTGTTTTCTTTAGAGGATCGCTTCTTGACAACCCTGTCCAGCCACAGCTCCTCCGGCCCTACCCATCTGCAGCTGCCCACTGCCCCTGAAGTCCTGGCTGAGCAGTCAGTGGCAGGGCCCCCGGGACTGGATACAGCTGCTGGTTCAGAAGGTGCAGTTCACTTTGACCATTTTTCATGAGTCTGAGAGTAAAAGATGTTTCTTTAGCTTGTATGTGCCTCTGAGGAAAAAAAAAAAAAAACAAAACAAAACGCTGCTGAGTTTTTGGATATAATTCCATATTATCCCTTAGAATTTTTTGTTTATGCTTCTTGAAAGTGTGTTTAGAAGTAAAACTTCTCACTTCTTCTCTTACTTGATGTATATACATCTCTAACAAAATATTCAGTGGACCGCATTCTGTAGCGCTGCTTAAGTTTCATAAACCACATGATTGTTCCTTTGTAAGAAAATGGAGAAATTCTTGCTACTGCTTTGACAGAAATATTTACTTAGTAACAGCAAATTTGTGTCTTGCTTCTTTTTTTTTTGCTTTCCAAGTAGTAACTACTTGAATGGTTAAACTTGGACATTGACTTAACATTGTTACTAAACTCCAGCATAAGAGGCACAACACATGTAACTGTGTTGAAGTGGTAGTGTGAATAGCAGTGAGGAAATTCATGCTGTAGTTCCCTCAATGTAGTTCCTGGTTTCTGCAGTGGTAAGAAACTTAATTGTAGAATGACCTTGATTTTAGAGTTGGTTAAAGTGTTAGGGAAAAAAATGTCCTAGGAGTCTGTGCTGTGTGTACTTTACTGCTTCTTTTCACACTGTAAGTTATTTTTCCTACATCGAAAAATTTAGTGATTACTGTTAATTGTGGTGTTCATATGTCTATCTGTACTGCAAAAGGAAAAAAGTGAGTGCTTTTTATTCTTCATGATTATTAATATATAACTAGAATATTTGTCATGGCAGATGTGTTTGATGGACACTTGCTGGGATCCACAGACAGCCAGGTGAAGGAAAAGTCAACCATGAAAGCCATCTTTGCAAATCTGCTTCCAGGAAATAGCTATAATCCTATTCCATTTCCTTTGTAAGTATTATGAACACCAGTGGCTATTAGATGGTGTCCTTATTCCTTAATTAAAAAAAAATTTTTTACACTAACTCCCTACATATTTATATATGTTTATCTGTGAATATGTACTTTTCAATCCAAATTTTATTTTTTAAAATTTCCCCCAAATTATTTTTTATTAGTATACATTTGTGATAGCATAAAAATTACATTTAACTTGAGGAGTTGGTCCATGTATAACATTACATCTTGATCATTTTTATTTCCCTTTTCTGCTTCTCATGTACTTGTCTCCTTCATGACCTTTTCCTCTCCACAGAAATCTATCTCTTTCCTGCCATCACTCTTAGTTTGCTCTTTTACTTATTTATACTTTGGTTTTCTCTTACTGCAGAAACTATGTACCTGACTCATTTCACTAAGCATAATGATCTCAGGGTGCATCCATTTTCCTACAGATAACTCAAATTTATTCTTCTTGATGGTAGAGTAGTACTGTATTGTGTAAATGTACCACATCTTCTTCATCCATTCATCTGTGGATGGACATATTGGCTCCTTCCAAGATTTAGCTATTATGAATGAGTTCAGGTCTTTAAAAGACCTGAATATTTTATTTCCTTTTTTTTTTTGAGTCAGGGTCTCACTCTGTAGCCCAGGTTAACCTTGACCTCATGGCAGTCCTCCTGCCTCTGCCTCCTGAGTGCTGGGATTACAGGTGTGTGCCACCATGCCCAGCTAATGTGGTACTGGGGAATCAAACCCAGGGTGTTGCGCTTGCTAGGCAGTATTTTAGTTTCTTGAATGGCCTGCGGTACTTACTATTTTGTGGACTTTGTGCATGTTTTCTTAATCAGTAAGTTCTGTTGTTTCACAGGAAATCTTTATTAGATATTCCCCCAAAGCCCCTGCCCCAGCTGGACCAGATTAGGTCTCTATTACATGCTTTCATAACATAAATTCTCATATTCTTGTCGTAGTCAGTCTGCTATACTGAATTAACATAGACTGACTGATGGCTTGTAAATTTATTTCTTATAGCTTTGGAGGCCAGAAGTCTGAGATGAGGGCTTTCTTTCAGATTGTCGAAGATTGTCATCTCTTTTGTCTTCACATGGTGGAAAGAGAATACAATTCAGTCCTTTTCGTAAGGGCACAAATTCTATGCACGAGGCCCCTACCTTCATGGTCTAAATTACCTCCCAAGGGCCTCACCTCCTGATGCCATTATCATAGGGACTAGGGCTTTCACAGGAGGGGGCTGGGGAGAAAAATAAAGTGAATAAGTCTGCCTAACATGCCTATCAGAATTAAAAGGGAAGTCAGGGAAGCAAAATTTGGGTTGAAATATGAGTTACCATTGAGTTTCCATGTGATAATGAGCAGCAGAGTGACTATGTTATTATTCATTGTTAAACTGGTAATATTCTTTGCCACAATTTCTATAAAACTTTTCTCAAAATTTATAGTAAAACAAAATATTTTAGATTCAAAGCTTGTTGTGGTGGTGCACATCTATAATACCAGCACTTGAGAGGCTGAGGCAGGATTGCTGTGTGTTTGAGGCCAGCCTGGACTACAGAGTAAGACCCTGTCTTTCAAAAAAAAAAAAATGTTAGACTTCTTTTGTTTATTGGAAATTCTTTTTGATATGGCTAGAGTTTTGGCAGTGTGGAAAGCTTTGTTTGGAGTGACTGTTCCAGAACTCTGATTTGATACCTTGTTCTGGTAATTTTTAATTTGCCTTTAAAAATCCTTGATGTCTTTTTATTGCCAGTTTGATTCAAGTTCTCGATATCGATGTATACTTAAGCTTATTTACTTGTATTCAAAATGTACAGTATATAATAAAACTAAAATTGTACTGAAATTTTTGTCAGTGGATTTTTTTCTAATTTTATCCTTACTTTTTCATTTAAAAATGTGAACAGTGATCCAGATAAGCACTACTTAATGTCTGAACATGAGCGGGTGCCCATTGCCGTCTGTGAGAAGGAGCCCAGCTCCATCATCGCGTTTGCCCTCAGGTATTGTTCTTGGGCTTCCCCCGTGCCAGTCAGTGTGCTTTATGCGTGTCTGTTAATTATCCTCTCTGTAAGATCTTCACACAAAATGAAGAGAACTCATTAAATATATAATATTTAGACATGATGGTCTACTTTCTAGGTACCAGACAACCTCTTTAACCAATTCATGAGGTATAGTGTGACTACCAAGCAAGTTCCTAATAACTGAATTGACAACACAAGTTACTCACTAATCATTGAATTCCCTAACTCTTATAATGTATACTCCCGTATCACTTTGATTTAGTTACTAGTACAGTGCTTGCAGCATACCTGCCTTAACTCAGCTGAGGATCTCTGTTGTTTTCTTTCCTTCTTTCTGCTTCCCACACATACAAGGTCAAATTTTCCTACTTAGGGAATGCTATCTCTGTGCTTTACTCTATGGACATATTTGACTTTAATTTACATAGTTATCATGTGTCTTAAAGATGCTTCTCACTTAGAAAAATATTCATATAATGTGTCTTTAAAAACAGCTTTGTAATCATAAAAGTATCTTGGCAGTAGATGAACTTAGTTTAAGTAGAATCTAAATTGTTAAAATTTTTTTTTCCATTGGGAGGCATTAGAATTCCTTCTAGATAGCTGGTAGTATGTGTCCATCTACTCCACACGTCCTTGAATGCCTGTGAAATGTAGCTGCTACATACAGATATACAATGGGAAACACAATATATGCATGTTCCTCTGCCATTGTGGAGTTTAGAGTCTACTATTCAGTTAGGAGAATTTTTTCCTTTAGAAGACTACAAATGATAATTTTTAAAGTCTGTCTTTGAGTCGTATATATATATATGTATATATATATATATATATATATATATATATATATATATATATATCGAGAGAGAGAGAGAGTATTTGTTTATTACTTAGTAATAATACATTAATACATAAGTTAGCAAAATAAGAATTTTTTGTACTATTAGCAAGCAAATATTCTGGTTGAGATCATCGTCTTTCAGTGTCTGAGGTAAATAATTACTCTAACGAGCTGCTCTTGTTTCGTGACATTTAAGTTATTTCTACCATGACTCCCATATAACCAGTCTAATAGTCAGACCTTTTTTTTTTTCCTTTTTAGCTAATAGAACATTAAGAAAAATTTTATTCTTATCTGGATCTGATGGCATGGATCATAAAGGTTGAGGCAGGATGATTCCAAGTTTGAGCCCATCCTGGGCAACTTAGGAACTTAGCAAGACTCTGTCTCAAAATCAAAACCAAAAAAATGAACTGGGTTGGTAGCTTGGTACAAAGACCCTGGATTGGATTTCCAGTACTGAAAAAAAAAGAAAAAGAGACAAAGGAAAAATTTCATTTCTGAAATGTAGTGCTGTTAAATAGAAAAGCATTCTTAACTTTCTTTCCTTATTATCTGTTGTGCTTAATAGTTACCTGTTCAATCCCTGAAGTCATTTGATCTGAATGTTAGTAACTAGACTTTTGGGCCTTGGCTGAGGTTATTGATACTGGCTGATGAGCTAGTGTTATGAGCTTGTGTTATTTTCTGTGAAGACATTGACTTTCCTTATGAAGCTCCTAGTTGACCACTTTTGTTAACTTACATGTGTTTGCTTAATTATGGACCTTTATAATGATTGTGTTTCTATAATGCAGAACTTATTATTCTGAAGCTTATGACTTATTTTTAAAGAAGAACCTAATGTTTTACATTTTTCAACCTATTTCTGCCCCAAGTTGTAAAGAATACCGAAACGCCTTAGAGGAATTGTCTAAAGCAACCCTGTGGAACAGTGCTGAAGAGGGGCTCCCACCAAACAGGTGACTTGTCATCGAATAAAATCTATTTTAATTTAACTGATCATCATTTGCCGTGTCCTGTTCTTCAGTTCTATGATAGCTTGTTGCCAGTGTGGACATTTGTAAGATCCTGGTAGTGGCATTTATTTCAATTCACAATTGAGACAACAAAATTTAAGTAAGGGAAAACACCTAAAAAGGCCTTTGAAAAACAGTTAATCTTTTTACTTCAAGTATCTTGTGAAATTGGCTCACTCTTGCTTGGCATGTAATTTTTAAGTGTTTTTGAGTATTCCTTGGTAATTAAAGGTCCTAATATTTAAAATATGTCCAGTAGTTTGGACATTTGGATAAAAATTGTCACAGGTTCATTATTACTGAAATAGAATTTGTAAGTTGCTAACATGGTAAAATTTGATCTGAATGATCATTATTATTAGAATGAGAAACATGGAATTGGTACTTTCTTAGTTTGACTTGTAGAGGCTGATGTAGCTCTAATTGACTGGAAGAAAATACTGTAAGAGTCTGTGCTTCTTTATGTTTCCCTTAGACATTAGCATTTTGCTTTGTAAGTCCAGTGGATAGTTTGACTTTTTCTTCCGTGTTCTAATTTATGCTTACCTAAATTTTAAATAAGATTGTTGATATGAGTGGGATTAGGTCGGGAGTAGAGTAATGTAGTAATCAGAATACTTGCTACACTCTGAGTAGTTTAAAATAATTTCTCTGTTGTTTTTTGTTTCAGTTCTTTAGACAGCAGACCAAAGAGTAGCAGTCCTATTAGGTTACCTGAAATCAGTGGAGGACAGACAAACCGTGTAGCAGAAGCAGAATCACAACCAAGTAAGATTACACATGGAGCAGTCCTTTTAGTTGTTTTATTTGTGATTATGGTTTGAAGATGAAAGCAGAGTCGTAAGAAATGTGATCTGCAAGGAGTTTCTACTTCTAGTCATTGAAAAAGAATGTGGATTTAAATAATTTTGAATATTCTCTTTGATAGAAGTTTTAATATTTTTATTCAATTCTCATTTTAAATATAAGTTCAAGTTATTGATTTTGAGAATTTTAGAAATTCTTTGGCCTCTTCAAAAAGGATCTGCTTATCTATAGCTTTCCTTTTAAAATATGGAACCTAAGAAATGTAATAACAATTTAATGCTTTTTTACAGTATTATTGGCATTATGAAAAGAAAATTTCATATATCTTCTTTAATGCCTACAATAACTACATAAAGATCGTTTGACATGATCCCATTTTTAGAAAGGAAGTTTTTTAAGATTTAGATTATGTAACTTGGTCAACATTAAATAGTGTTGGAACTGAAATCAGAACTTGGGTCTAGTAATTTTTGTCAGGAATACATTCAGTGCAAGTAATTGAAAATTCAACTGTGATGGCATAAACAAATGGCATTTTATTACCCTGAAATAACTGTACCTGGAGGTGATTGCTTGAGCCTCTTGACAGTGTTCTGAGAGAAGAGGGGTAGTTTATTTTCAGGAACCCAAATTTTCCATATGGTCAAGAATGTTACTGAAGCAGAAAGAAGAGTTGTGCAAACTGCAGCTGTCCTATTTTAGTCCCTGTTATTAAGAAAGCAGAGGTACCCCCATCAGTCTCATTGGTCAGAACTGAGTCTTGTGGCTTCCTCTAATTTTTGAGAAAGGAAGGGCAATATTGTCCTGGTTTCTTTATACAAATAATGATCAATTTCTGGGACTCTACATTAACTGCCCCCACCAAAATTAAACTTTTCTTAGAAGGGGCCCAGCTAGGAATATATATTAGGGAGGCAATAATAATGTCTGCCACCCTGAGTAAGTAGCTTTTTGTTCGACATTTCCTATGGCTTTTGTAAATAGTAAGTTTATAGTAGAGGAATGATACATATTAATAACAAGATGTATAAAACTCATAACTAAGGATGAAAGTAAAGAACAAATTTTTGGCTACCCTATGGTATTTATATTTTTAACGATGCTGAAAACAAACTCATCTATTTTCCTATAATAAAAGGTGCAGAAATTGTGGCTTTAACACTTAATTCCTTTAGCTTGTGGAATTGTTTTGTGTTAGTTTACTGTATTACAGTAATATAAACAATAAACTGTAATCTTGTTGCTTAAGATATTAAGACTGCTTTTGAAAGACATTTTCAAAGGGCCTTCTAGAGAATTTCACACATTGATAGGCAATTTGCTGAATGTTGCTCTTCTGTGCTTCTGATAATTAAGACACTTGGCTGCTCAAAAACAGTGGCAACATGTAGAACGATCTGTGCAAATGAAACTGTGTTACTCAGAATTGTTAGCCTCATAAGGGTTACTGCTAACAAAGGAATAAGTTGAATTTTTTTATTTTCCACTTGCAGTGACCTGTAATTAAAATTAATTTGTTACCTCTTATTTTTAGCCAAAAAGGCTTCTGGAATGTTGTCCTTCTTCAGAGGGACAGCAGGCAAAAGCCCTGATCTCTCTTCCCAGAAGAGAGAAACCTTACGTGGAGCAGATAGTGCTTACTACCAGGTTGGGCACCCGGGCAAGGAGGGGACGGAGAATCAAAGCATTGAGCCTCAAGGTGTGTTAAGTAGACTGAATGTGCTTATTCTAGGCTTTAGTTTATTATTTTAGTTTGCCTCTTAAGCCTTACATATATAATTCCTATTACTGAAACCAAGGTGTTCCCTCTATTCTCATTCCTCAGTGTGCAGCATAGAAAGTGCATGACATTTGGAGAGTCCCCAGCTGGTATCAGATTTTCTTGCTAAAATTTACTGTGTGATTGAATCAGGAACCTTTAGTTTCCATTCTTGGAATGGCAAAATCACTGTCTTCTGAGGTGTACTGAAAGCTAAGGAACATTGCACACATAAAGCCTCTGTTCCATTGTCTAACTTACAACTGTTCCGTTATCTGACTCACAACATGCATTCAGATGTTTTCATTCTGATTCCCTTCCAACCCCTTCATTCCTGTTCCCCCTCCAGATGTTTATTTCTTTTACAGACCCTATAAGCTGTGGCTGTTTATACCCACCTAGTTTACTTGATTGTGTTTGGGTATGGGTTTAGACAGTATTTGGCAGATTATGTTGACCTGTTTTTGTACATGAAGTTTTTTTGGAGCACAGGTACATGTATTCATTTTACTGTAGTCTGGTTGCATTCATGTTACATGGGCAAGTAGAGAAGTTACAGTTGAGTAAACTATCTACTGTCTGGCCCTATAGAGAAATTGTTCAGAGATTCCAAGCTTAAATCATGAGTTAGTAGTCTAAGAAAAGCAATTGCTGTATTAAAGACTGATTAGTATTATCTGTTTAGTATTCTGTAGGCTACTTTTGGGCTGTAGGTGGTTATAATGTGGTCTTTGGAAAGCTTTGATACTTTAAAAATGATTTTGAAATGTGAATTTTAGGAATGATTTTTTTTTCTTAGATATATTTCAAGTCTATAGTAAATAGAGTGGACCTGACTGTGGGTTTGGAGAAAGATCAGTCAAAAAAAGCCCAGTCTATGGAGCCAAGCCTGAGCAATTTAGTGATTTAGTGAGATCCTGTCTCAAAGTAGAAAATAACCAAAGAGGGGCTGGAGGAATGGCTCAGTCGGGTAAAGCACTTGGCAAGCACTAAGTACGCGAGTTCAGTTCCCCCACACTACATAAGCTAGGTGGTGGCGCACGCCTGTAATCCCAGCACTCAGGAGGCTGAGACAGGAGGATTGCCTTGACTCCAGGGCCAGCCTGGGCTCCCTAGTGTGTTCAGGTACAGTCTGGACAACAGAGTGAGACCCTGTCTCAAAAAAAAAAAAAAAAAAATCAAAGAGCTGGGAATGTAGCTCAATTAGTCCTCAGTATACCAAAACAAAACTTCTGAATTAGACTCTGATATATTGATGAAACATTGTTCTACGTATGTGTAGAGATGTGTAGATGTCCTACACATGTGTAAATGTAAACTCTGATAAAGAAATCATGGAAATTCTTGGCATAAGAGCTGAGTTTGGTGTAATAGCAATCATTTAAATTTTAGAAAAGTTTCTGAACCTAAAATTTTTGTTTTTCTAACCTAAATATCAGATATTTAGAAGATAATATTTTTATTTTAATTATTTACACAGTTTAATAATCTAATGCTTGCTTAATAATGATTTTACCGGGATTTTGTGTGTGTGTGTGTGTGTGTGTGTGTGTGTGTGTGTGTGTGCACGCACGCGCGCATGTGCACGTGGTACTGGGTATTGAATCCAGGGTCTTTCTACTTAGCTACACCCTCTGCTGTCTTTTATAGACATGGTCTTAGTAATTAGTCCAGGCTGGCCTTGAACTTGGGATTCTCCTACTTGAGCCTTCCAAATATTGGGATTACAGGCATGTGCCACCACACCTGGTATACTACTAGGATGTTTTTATTGTTGATTTACTAATTTTTTTCTTATACCAGGGGAAAAAAGACAAGTGATCTGATAACTATTTAAAATGTTGCCTTTACTAATGATATTAAATCTTTCAGATGAGGTAGATGGAGGTGATTCACAAAAGAAACAATTCACAAATCCTCATGTGGAACTTCGTAAGTGTGAAAAAAATGTGCTCTTTGGGGATAGGGACTGTGTTTGAGCAAACTATTATTTGATACTGGTAGCTTTGTATTAGATTAATAATCTGTCTCATAAAATGAATATTAAATCTGTACTGACAATCTATAGTTTGTAAAGCATGTATTTTTAATTTATAAAGAAATTTAATCCATGTATCTAAAATTATAATTAATGTATGAATTATACTTTGTTAATTTCTAATATTTAAATTTTTTCCTATGTAATGAAGAGCCACAGAGCTTGGCAAATATGTTTAATTCAGTGTTGGTTCCAGAAATTTATTACTTGGAATAACACTGGTCATAGAATTTTCTCTAAGATCTCTTGGACATAATTGTGGTAATTAGGTACTTAGACTTATCTTGAAAGATATTAACATGGAGAAACCTGTGTGGTTGCGTTTGGTGGGCAGGGGGAGGAAAAGATCTTTTCTGATTTATGAAAGCTTTTTAAAAACTTAAACTTATTTTTATAGAATTTTCTGATGCTAATGCCAAGTTTTACTGTCGGCTCTACTATGCGGGAGAATTTCATAAAATGCGGGAAGTGATTCTAGGCAGCAGTGAGGAGGATTTCATCCGCTCCCTCTCCCACTCGTCGCCCTGGCAGGCCCGAGGAGGCAAGTCTGGAGCTGCCTTCTATGCAACTGAAGGTATGACTTTCTGTCATGGACTGGTTGGGCAGTTTCCACCTTTTCCCCTGGGTAATGTATATATCACTTTGAACTGAAGTACTTTGGTATTCCATGTTGGAAAACAGTTTTCTGATTTTCTTTTTATTCTTGAGAGGATACAATATTTGAAAGAATACACATGTATATGTTCATGATAAGACGCAGGCCTGGGTCAGGTCCTTATTAAGTTCTCTCCAATTCTGAGATTTCCAAGTGTAAATAGTAGAACTGGAAAACTTACAGGGTACATTAGAGCTGATGAGAGAAAGGTAAAAATAGAAATATTTAACCGAAACACCAAGTTCTTAACCTACAGAGGCTCGTGGAATATCATGACTTTGTGTTTAACATCCTGTTCTCTATACCCAGTGGAAGTAAAATTGTTTCAGAAAATCATTAGGTGATCAGTTGTTTGATACGAACTTTTGTAACTGTGGCTGGGTGGATTTTATTTGGCAGCTCTGAAACATGGACTGTCCATCATTAAATTCAGTGTGGCACTCTCACCAGCAGCAGACTCTTTACTGGATTAATCCTCAGGGTCCTTCAGCTCTTCGGTTATGTGAGAATCGTGTTCTCAGTAGAAGTTTCACTGTGATATCAGAAGATGTCCCTTAAAAACATAAAAAAAAATGGTTTGGGATCTCTGGAATGATTTACTGCAAATGACAGTATATATTATGTTTGAGTAAATACATGAAATTTCTGCCTTTTAGATGATAGATTCATTTTGAAGCAAATGCCTCGTCTGGAAGTCCAGTCTTTCCTTGACTTTGCACCACACTACTTCAGTTATATTACAAATGCTGTTCAACAAAAGGTAGAGATCCTAAATCATGATGTGTAATTAGAGTTTCCTGGCCTTTGTGCATCCCAAGGGTTAATTTTCTCTGTGTCAAGATAGGAACAGGCATGACGTGATCTCTTTTAGGCTATGGAGGTCTGGTACAATGCAAATTTAAAACTGTTTTTTTTCCTACTTTTGCCGGTGAAGAAACCAAGTAATCTTGAGCAAGTTGCTTTTAATTAGTATATATGAAAGTCAATTTAAAACTTAAGACTGGATGAAATTAGTTGGACATTTAGTCATTTGTAATTTTGTTCATATAGAAATTTGAAACCTGTTAAGGTGATGCCTCCTTGACTAGCAAAAAAGGAAGCCATTGCCCCAGATTTATGTACTTGTTATTGAAGAATCAGGCCCTACTCCATGAGAGTATAAAGGAGTTACATAGTTATGATTGCATATTATTAGAGGAAGTTACATGTCATAATTAAAGTTCTTGAATTTGAATAACTGTGAAGGATTGTACCTTTGAAAAATGTTAAGGATCTAATATTTCTTTTGGCATTGTTGCTGTAATTACTTTGGGTATTATAAATAATCCCTTTTGATAAGAGTTTACTTTGATCTTTCTTTGACAGAGGCCCACTGCCTTGGCCAAAATTCTTGGCGTTTATAGGATTGGTTATAAGAACTCGCAGAACAACACTGAGAAAAAGTTAGATCTTCTTGTTATGGAAAATCTTTTCTACGGGAGAAAGATGGCACAGGTAACAACACAAGACTACGTTCAGCATTCAGTTACTTGAATGCTTTGGACTGTGGTCCTTGGATGTAAGAAATCTGAGTAATATCTTACTATATTGTAAGTTTTTAACTTTGGTTGTAGGCTCCATTTGACTTTCGACTTGTTGGAAGAAAAAGTAAGGGAAAGTTGTTAGGGACTTGTCCTAAAACTTAACATATCCAATATTCTAAACAGTGGGCTTATTGATCTTACTGATTTTCATCCTGGTGCTCACTCCATAGCATGTATCATTATGAGCTCGGGACATCTGAACAACACTGGTCAGTAGGATACAGTTAATGTCCTAGTACTGGTCCTAGTTCTTAGGTTTGGGGGGGGCCTTTGGATGCACTGTCTTTTCTACCATCCAAGTAGTCCTGAAATGATGCTGTTTCTTTTAGTTACCATAGTAATCGTGCAGTTTTCCTATCAAAACTTTTAACTTTCCTTAGATAATTTGTGTCTTTTTTTATACTTGATCCAGTGGCAAATTTTTACAATTACTTCTTAATGCACCTTAAAGTTGATTAAATTGACCAGAGTATTATTGAAATGTTTTAGTAATTGAATATGTTGTTGTTAATTTTATGTGATATAACCATACCCATCATACTTGTAATGACTTATTATAAAAATTGTGATTAAATTTTAAAATTACAAGTGCTATAGTAGTAATAACTATAAGAAGTGTATCTGCTTTTTAAGTTTTATTACAGTAATTACTTGGCAACTCACTTAAGTAACAAAGAATTTTCTTTGTGCTAGGTTTTTGATTTGAAGGGTTCACTTAGGAATCGAAATGTAAAAACTGACACTGGGAAAGAAAGTTGTGATGTGGTTCTTCTGGATGAAAATCTTCTAAAGATGGTTCGGGACAATCCTCTGTATGTTCGTTCTCATTCCAAGGCCGTGCTGCGAACCTCCATCCACAGTGACTCCCATTTCCTTTCAAGCCATCTCATTATAGATTATTCTTTGCTGGTTGGGCGAGATGATACTAGCAATGAGCTAGTAGTTGGAATTATAGGTGAGCCAATAAGTGTACCCTCTTTAGAATTCATTATTGAAGCTAGAGTATAGTTCTGTTGAAGTTGGTATTATTGAACTTGGTATTACTTACATTTGAAATTTCAGAAATAGTTTTTCATTGAGTTTCTTCTGTTTCATTTCTTGATGTCCATTTTTATTGTCTTTACCAAAATTGTGTAAATTCAAAAAGTCAACTATATATAAGGTCCTATATAATTTTTGTGAAGAATAAGTAAATTCTTGTGGGCAGAACCCTAGAAAAGCACCTGGCATATTGTCAGCACTCAGTGAAAATTAAATATCATAGAAATAGTACTAATTATCATTGCTTTTATTATTTCCTTGTATTTAAAAACGTAGCCTTCTAATTTCATCTGTCTCCTTCAAACCTCAGATTATATTCGAACTTTTACATGGGACAAAAAGCTTGAGATGGTTGTGAAATCAACAGGAATTTTAGGAGGACAAGGTAAGCAGGATTTCTGTTTTGTATAGCCCTTAAGCTGTTACCCCTTGACAACTGGAATTTGAATACTAAATACTGTTTTTTTAAAATTCTAAAAATCAAATAGTTACCTTTGATTTCATGTCCAGAATTCCCAAATAAAGGACAATATGCATGTAGGGAAATACAGGGTTTAATTTTGTGTTGAAATGCAAGAAGTTCTCAAAATACTTAAAAAAAAGAAAAAGCTAGAGGTATTGATAAGAGGTTGTCTCTAACCCTTGACATCTTATTAGTGCTTCAGCCATAGTGTTGTGGGCTTCATTTGTGCCTTCAGACATCTCTTGTCTCTAGACAACAGATCATCTTTTGAAATAAAAACTCTGAAGAGGAAGAACCCTGTCCCATGGTTGGTGTCACAGCAGATAACCCTACCTTCTCACTAGTGCTGTGATGTATCTTATCTTTAAGACAGTTTATATGAATAAACTTGGTTGCTGAGGCTGGAGGAAGAGCTCAGCAGTTACAGTACTTGCCTAGTAAGCTCATGGCCCTGGCTTCGGTTCCCCTGCACCACGTAAGCTGCCTAAAGCCCTGGCACTTGGGAGGCTGAAGCAGGATGGTGTGTGTTTGAGGCCTTCCTGGACTACCGAGTGAGACCATCTCTAAAACAAAACAAAGCAAACAAAAAAACATAGGGTGGAATTCAGTTACCCAGTCAAATATATAAATAGCTTTTTTCCTCCCTTTTTTTTTGCAATTGTAGGTAAAATGCCTACTGTGGTATCTCCAGAGTTATATAGGACTAGGTTTTGTGAAGCAATGGACAAGTATTTCCTCATGGTGCCAGACCACTGGACAGGACTGGATCTGAATTGCTAAAATCAAGCACATGTTTTGAAGTGAACTGGAAGAAAAGAAGGCAGGAGCAAGAGACCAAACATAAGCGACATGTTTTATTTCCTTGTCGTATTTGCCACTGTGTGGAGAAAACCTTCCTGTGCCGTGGTTCTTCAGACTGTCCACAGCTTGGGGGTAAAAATCTCCATGGATTTGCACTTTAGTTTTTAATACCTGTGAATTAGCAGTCTATAGATTGCAGGAAATTTTCCTCAGTTAAGCTAAAATATAGATCCATTTCGAAGGGCCAAGGTTCAAAGTAAGGAGAATGGTGAAAACCAGTTGTATTTGGAGAGGAAAGCCCTATCTTCATAGACGGTGACTATCCTGGCTGTACATATGACACACTCTTCACTTAAAAAGCATTTGTGGAGCTGCTGAATTTGTTTTGTTGTTGGTATGTAATAATTAAATGTTACTTGGTACCAAGATTTCTGAAACCTTTAGAAAAATTCAGATTTATGCTGTTAATGAACAGTTACAGCTTTACTGAAGAATTTGACTTAAATTGGGAATCGTGCTTAATTTGTTTTTTGAGTATTTTTTGTTTTAAAATTGTGTCTTATATGTGGGTGACAAGAGGCTACATCCATTAACTTTTTAAAAAGCCTTTTTTCTTTGCAGCGTTTTTAAAGCTTGTTTAAAACTTTCATGTAGATAACGTTAGGCTGCACTTACCTTTGTATATTCTTAATCTAGGTTCTCCCTAGCCCCATTTTCAGAGAAACATGGCAGTAATTAGTAAATGTGTCCACAATCACTGAATCTGCAAGGAAGACTTATAAATGAAGGATTTTTAATTGTAAAAAGTAAATTAGACTTAACCTACGAAGTTGATGAAAGAAGCACTGGACTATTTTGTATAGGACTAAAGTATCTTTCATCGTAACTGGCAGTTGAAGTGGCATTTATTTCCAGTGTGGACATTCCTGTAATTTTTTCTATATTGACTGGCTGTGCTACTGATACAGGCTGAGAGAGAGTTGCCCTTAGTAAGGACCTTATTGTTTAATATTTAATAGGAAATCATCAATTTTGTTTTACAAGCAGTTAGAAATATAAACTGAGGAAACACTACAACCCCGGAATGTTTCCTCTTTTTTTCTGTAACAATGCTAATCTGGGTATTTCTTAAGGATTCTGTTCTTTTCCTGTGATAGTGCGTTCATTTTCACTTAAAAAACTGGATGCATTTAATCCTAGGAAGTATATAAAATAGGGCCATTTTTAGAAAGTTTGCTTTAAAGAATGAAGGCAGTGTTATGATATGCCTGTTAAAAACATGATTGATTTATACTGGAATGTTAACCAAGGACTTGAGAATGAACCTGATGCTCAGCCCCCTCGCCCCGTGTATGTGCCTTTTGAAGACACACAGAACACTGATGGTTTTAGTTTTGATATCAAAGACTAGGAAAGGAGTTATATAGAGGAGAAAGATCTGTGGGACACCATTAACTTTTTGTGTATCTAGAAGCAAGGGATTTTGTGTTTCGTGTCTGATTTCAAATGCCAACACTGTTTCTCTCTCTCTCTCTTTTTTTTTTCCTCCTTTCTGTCAGGGTACTTGGGGCTGTTTTATCTTCTTCATTTCCTGTAGAAGGTTCTTCCCTCCAACTATAAACATTCTGGCTTTTAGTTTCAGTACCATATGCATAACTTAAAATCGCCTCAAGAATAGTTCCTAATAATCACATGCGTATATTGATTTCTTTTTTCATTGCACATAACTTGAAAAACAATTTTTTAAAGGACTGCTGCCTCTGTGGTAATTTTGTGATTAAACATTCTGAATCAAGAGTTGCTGTTTTGCAAGAATGATTTGTCCTTTTAAAGTAATGTCTGGTCTGTATTAATGAAGAGGAAATCAAAATTTTACCATTTGTTTTGAGCAGCACAGCTAGCTACATTCCTGGTTTCTTGCTGCTCCTGTTTAGGCCACTACCATAAGTGTAAGTTGTTTTAAATATTATGATATTCAATTTAGTCATCGAATGACTCTTTTCCTCACTTGAATTCCCTTTTAAAACCTACAGAATATTAATGCTAAAAAGTTAGGAATGAGAAAGAAAGCATACTACTTCCTTTCATAGAATACAGTGCACATTTTAAACATAATTGATAGCATAAGAAAACTATGTCACCTTGTTATTTTGTATAAAAATCTTATTTATAAATGTGATACCACCAAAACTTATTTTAAAAATAGAAGTTTTTTTTTTAAATCTCAACCTAAGAAAAATAAGGAGAATAACCTGTTGCAAGTCCTTTTATATAGTCTGTTGAATACTTTAAATTTGTAGATACTCAACATTTCCTACAGAATGTCTTACAGTTATTTTCCTTGATTCAGCAGTGAGTGGTTTTCTAGCTTTGACTTTTATTGGGTATTGTAAATAGTAATCATATGGGCGTAAGCTTTTGTGATGGCTTCATGGCCATCAGCTTCGTGGCATTTACCTGTTAACAGAGAGGGCTTTTCTAAGGCTGCCGGGGAAAGTAATCTACCTGTGGAAAGTTGGCGTGACTTGAAGAGTGGGAACCATTGTGAATGAGCCTGGTGGCAAAAGAGATCAGGCCATCCAGTATTCCCCAAGTATTCATGCGCTGACTTGTGCAGTATTCAAAGCATTTAGTGCAATGCCTTTTTTTGGTTGTTTTTGTAACATGGGTGCAGTGTATTGTAGAAAAGATGAAAATTACAATCGTGCAGTTTTATTAATACTGCAGTGTCAGTTTTGTAGAAAATGTACAGTAAGTCTTTTGACAGGTTGAATTTTAAACTAGAGAAAAAATATTGTATTACATCATGGTAGCCTCTTTTAATTTAATACGAAAAGCTCAAATTAACAATATTGAAGTACTTAATGTATGATAATGTATATATTTCTCTTCTTTGGTTTTAAAACTGTTTTATATGATTAACACGTTATTTGAAAGATAACTGCCTTGACGTTTTAGAGAGTTGTACTGTAAATAAAGGAGACTTACAATAAACGTCATTCTGCTTCCTCTGTGTAGTTTTGATTCCAATGAGGGGAGTCACAGAGGAGGGGGGTGCAGGCCTCATCCCTGGCCTGGGTGTTGCCTTCTGTTCATTGTCTTCCTCTTCCTTTTCCAGGTGAAAACTTCACTTTTCACTTAAGTGCAGTTCATTTTGGCCAATAATGGACACAGCCATACTTTCCCCCCCATTCTTTATCATTCCCAGTAGTGTGCTTACGGAAATGAGGTCTTTTCTATGCACGATTGACTAAATTTGTGGATCAGTGGTTTCCTGTCAACTAGCAGTTTCTCCCCTATCTTTTGGAAGCAAATCTCGTGCTCTCTGAAGCTGGATCCATCTTGCTGTCACTCAGAATTGAAACCGTGGGACCTACCTTCTAACATGGATTCATGGGACGAAGGTGAGAGTGACTGGGTAGAGGGGCTGGCTGAAAGTTTGCCTCTGAGGTTCTGGGCTGGTGGGGGTGCTGTGCAGAGAGACAGGGAGGCCACAGACCAGCAGCGGTGTGTGTCTGGGGCCTACTAGCTCTCTGCTCTTCTCTTACAAGGTGAAGAAGTGAGTAGTGGGAAAAGGGCACACAAGTATTGATCCAGAGTATTTGTGTTAAAAAAGAATTACCTTGTAAAATACTTCAGATATGCAAGATTTTTATTCTAAATGATTTTTGTTGTAAATATATATATATATGACAAATTTACCTTAGCCATTTTTAAATGTAAAATTCAGCAATATTAAGTATATTAATGTGGTGAAACTTATTTCCAGCAGTTTTTCATCTGGTAGAGCTAAGGGGATCCCCAGATAGCTGGTAAAACATTATTTCGGGTATGCTGGTGAAGGTCTCCCAGGAAAGCATGGACTGAGTAAAGATTTCCCTTCTTGGACCCTGAGGGATGGGCTAGAATTGAACAAGAAAAATAGTTGAAGAGCAGACCATCTTTTGCTTCCCTCGAGCTGGTGTATTCGTTTTCTTTTGGCGTTGGCATCAGAGGTACTGGTCGTTGTGCCTTTTGGGTGCTCCCATAGCTTCCTTCCACAGTTCATAGGCCTTCATCTTGGACTGAATTACCACAATGCCTTTGCAGATTCTCTTCTGGCATGTGGCATGTCGTGGTGCTTCCTGCCTTTATAATTGTGTGAGTCAGTATATTTTTTATGTCTTATATAGTTATGAGACATAATCAAAATGCGTGATGAATATTTACATTTAAAAAGCAGTACAGTAAAAGATAGGTTGTCATTAATTATCCTCAAAAGTACTCTCCTTCACTTTGGACACTTCAAAAAATTTATTTATTTATTTATTTATTTGTTTATTTGTTTAATTTTAAGCAAGGCCCCAGTCTGGGCGCCCACGCTGGTGTTGCGCTCACTAGTTACTAAGAGTGGCCTTCATAAATGTG
Organism: Ctenodactylus gundi; assembly: GCA_004027205.1. NCBI lineage: Eukaryota > Metazoa > Chordata > Mammalia > Rodentia > Ctenodactylidae > Ctenodactylus > Ctenodactylus gundi. Next base: position 191,244 of record PVKB01003363.1, read on the forward strand.
TTCAAAGTGAGGAGGAATGCTTTAAGGTGTATTCATGGCAATGTGTTTTTAGTAGTAATATATATATATTCTATATATATATAAAGAATATAAAATATATATATATATATATATTAAATATATATATATATATATATATATATATATTTAGAATTTAAACACAAAATTTAAAAAATTCGCATCTTGTGTATCTCTGTCTTTCTTTGGAGAGCTCTGAGTGATGTGGATGTTGTGAATAATGCTGCTGTGAATGGGGGCGTGCAGAGTCTTTTCAAGATTGCCATCAGTTCTTTTGGTTAATATAAATAAGTTGTATTGCTGGATCATATGGTAGTTCTACTTTTATTTTTTGAGAAGCCTTCATACTATTTTTATAGTGGTCATATTGTTTTATAATTCTTAAAAAACTGTATAGTCTTGGGACTTAGGCTTAAGTCTCTAATCCATTTTGAGTTAACTTTTACATATAGTTCAAAAGAACAGAAGGACATAGAAAAAAAGGTTCTACTTTCATTCTTTGTGTGAGGATATCCAATTTTTCTAGCAACAGTTTTTGAATAGACTGTTCTTTTCCAATTGGAGTGTCATGGTACTTTTTCTGGATCATTTGTCCACATATTCATGGCTTTATTTTCTTTATTCTGTACACACACACACACACACACACACACACACACACACGTATGTCTTTGTGTTAATACCACACTGTTTGGGTTACTATAGTTTTATAATATGTTTTGAAGTAAGAAAATGTAAGTTTTCCAATTGTATTCCTCTTTTTCAAATTAAATCTTCCAGCTATGACCATGGAATTTATTTTTATTCATGTATTGTTTAATTTTTCAACAGTTTTTTGAAGTTTTTATTGTACAAATATTTCATCTTCATAATTCCTAAGTATTTTTAATGCTGTTATATAAATGGAATTGATTTCTTAATATCATTTTTGAATTGTTCATTGTTAATGTATAGAAATACAACTGATTTTTGGTGAGTTGTTTTTGTGCCTATTTGCTGAGTTTATTTATTAATTTTAAGTCTTTTAGAGTCCCTGTCTGTATACTATGAATGTTTTTCTACATAAAAGATCAGGTCGTTTGCAAATAAAGGGAATTTCACTTTTTCTTACTTTGGATGCCATTTATTCTTCCCCAACTTTGGCTAATTGCTTTGAGTAGGTCTTCCAATTCAGAAGTGGCTAGAATAGACATTCTTACTTTGTTCCATGTTTTATATTGTGGTTTGAATCTGGAACATCCCCCAAAAGTCTTAGTGTATTTGGATGTTGTGGATTGTCTGTGGAACCATGTGCTCTTGGGAGGGATGGATTGCAGGCATGCGGATTGGATTACAGGTGTGTGGTGAAGGATTATCACACTTTCCATAACCAGATCCAGGAGGGGCTGATCGATCATTGGGATGGGCCTGGAAGTAACTATATGCTGCTACCTTCCTCTCAGACTAGAAGAGATTGGACTTGATGGGACGTGGCTGCCTGTTTGTGATGATGTGAGAAGCTGCCTCCACCTCTGCCTTTGCCATGTACTTCCATTGCTGCCGGCTACTCTGAGTGGACTGTGGCCCTTGTAACTGAGCTAAATTAATTCTTTCCTCCCCTAGTTTTGTAGATGTCAGATATTGAGTCACACCAATGAAAAAGTAGCTAAGATACTTTACCACTGAGTGTGATGTTAGCTGTAGAGTTTTCAGTAACAGTCTTTATTATGTTGTAATTTCCTACTTTGAGTTTTTTTAATTATGAAAATGTATGTCATCTTGCGACACACGTTTTCTGAATCAGTCGAGATGATTATGTGGTTTTGTCCTGTTAATATGGTAAATATGTATATTGCTTTGATTTTAATATACTAGGGCATCCTGTAGGATAAATGCTACTTGATCACAGTGTTAGTCTTTGTAATTCTGCCTGTTAACGTTTTCTGGAGGATTTTTGCATCAGTATTGTAATGGTTTGCATCTTTAATGTCCTCCAAAAGCCTCATGTGTTTGGATGTAATGAGATTCCGATGGAGCCATGTGCTTGTTAAAAGATGGGTCTTGTTTGGGAAGGGCAGAACACTGAGGCTGACTCAGAAGTAGTGGGTTATAGGGACAGGACCTGGAAGGGTAGCTGTACCTTTCCTCCCTCATTTGGCCTTCTGTCTGCTATTCCATGAAAACCTTTTCTTTGAGTAGACCTCTGACTAGACCTGTGCTGTGTTCTTCTTCTCTTTTTGGCTGCCATTCCTCCAGCCCCAAGACACTGAAGTTTTTAGAAGAAAATATGCAATGTCACCTTGCAGGAAGAGACTTTATAAAGCACTGCTAACTATCTACACTATCACCAAAAGAAAAGGCCCCCTAGATTCATGCAAGCCATGCCATTTTAGACTTCTGAATAAACACTAGTTGTAGAAGGAAACACTACTGTCCAAGAGTTCTTTCTGCTCTTGTAGACTCTGCTGAGGCAGTCTCCAGACAAGGAGGTAACTGACATTTATAACAGATATTCCCAACAATTTGTAAATAAACCTTCTCAGAACCTCCCAGGCTTTCTTAGTGAAATGCTAGCTTGTTTGTAAGCCCTCACCGCTCCTTATAGAGCAGCAGTATCCAGCCTTATTGGTGCCAGGGACTGGTGCCCAGAAGACAGATTTTTCCATGGGTGAGTGTGAGAGGTGCCATTACCATCAGTGCCTCAGCTCGAGTTCCTGATCATTGGGCATTAGACTTTCATAAGGCAAGTGCAGTTCACAGTGGGGTTTGTGCTCCTACAACAATCCCTGCTGATCTGACTAGAGGCAAAGATCAGGCCTCTGTGGGAGTTCCCAGGAGTGGCGGTGCATACAGATGAGGCTTTGCACACCGGTCTGTGCTCACCAGCCCCTATGGTTCTAACAGTCAGTGGGCTGGTACTTATTCGCAGTGTGGGGTTGAGGTCCCCTATGCATTGGTTATTTCTCTTATTAACACAGCTCATGAATGAATTAATCTGTTAATAGGCTAATGAGTTATCTTGAGAGTAGGTCTTTACAAAAGCCAATTGTCTCTACTTTTTTTAATGTTGCTCTCTGGCTTTTTTATGCTCTCCTCACCATGGAGTGCTGCTCTGTGTTGCTCAGGACTGTGCAAAGGCCCGCCAGAGTGAAGTGCCCTGGAACTGACGAGCTGTGGGTCGGGATTCATGAGCGGGTCTCAAGTGGCTCCCCCAGGAATTGTCCCTGTTGGCACCTCCTGAAATCTTTTCTTTCCTGCTAATCTCAATTTCTGATTTGTTAGACTTAAGATCAAAGCTATTAAAAGATGTAGTCATGTCACCTTCAAGTTAGTTGTCTTGAATTTATCCCAGTTTATCATTTACTTTGAAACATTTTAAATTTGCCAGATTTAATGTGACAATACCGAGGAAAGTTCTAAGTAATAAATTTCACCTTTAGGACTTTATCTGTTCTTACATGATACTTACAAAAGTACCCTAAGAGCTATTCCTGCTGGGTTGATCAGAGGAAGAGGATAAATGCAGGCATTTGGCTCGGGTTGCACCAAAATGAAGCTGCAATGGTGCGAAGTGGCCACCAGATGGCGCGGAAAGCTCTTGCCTCTGAGATACACTAATTCTAGAGAGGGTCCAGTGTGGGACTAAGAGAAGTTGATCCCAAAAACTCTTGTATGAGCCCTAAGTGTATTCCAGGTTATTTTTCAACATTTTGATATATTTCGGTAACTTTAGTTTCTGGGTATATTTTAAAATTAGGAAAATACTGGCTTAATATATTCTATTCAGAAATGTATTTTTCCAAAGAAACCATTATTAAAAGATTTTTATTTGAAAGCATTGCATTTTTCTTATTCCCACTCTCTATATCACTGAAATAATATGTTCAAGGTAGTTTCAAAAAATGAGTGACTGTGGGATTAGCCTACATATCCTGTATGTTTTAAATTACTCTAGATTAGTTATTATACCCATTTTGCAATATATGCTTTATAAATAGTGTTTTGGGGGAAGGCAGACACACTTTTGGAGGAAATTTTTTCTGTGGTAAATTGAGTTCTTGAATGTGGAGCCTGCGGGTGTCAAGGGCCCCGATTTCTGATGATTGTTTCCCTGCCCTTGAGTCATTTCCTCATTTACGTTGGCGCTCTGCTGGATACCTGAATCATCCCATGGATCCCTGGGGTTCTCTGTCTGCGCGGCTCTTACCTCCCTGTACACTCTCCTGTGAACTTGAGCTGCATCAGTCTCTCTGGCTCTCAGCTCCATCACCTCAACCCCGGAAACAGATCAAGGTCCTTTTTAATTGTCTTAAACTGTGCCTCACCTAGAAACATTCTAGGGTGTCCTGGATGAAGAGGGCTCACCTTGTTTCTTATTTCTCAAGGTTTGCTGTTCTTTACTTGATGGTACTTACTTCCTATAACCTGTAATTTTACATATGTTACCTAGATGTTCTGGTTCTTTGGGGTGGCAGGATAAATCTGGTTTGTAGTACCTTGTCTTGACCAGAAGTAGAAGCATGCTTAGGAGTGGAATTTTGTAAAGATAATATGTAAATGTGTGGTATGAGTGGTGTCTTGTCTTTGTTGAAGTCAAAGATTGCTTTTAATTCATGACTTAAAATGATTTCAAAAATAATCTTGTTGTACTTTAAGTCTTACTTTTGCAATCAAACAGAAAAGGGATTTACACAACTAAAGGGAGAAATTTAGTCAGTATACAAAAATGTGTCCTGTGGTTCCTCAAGTGATGAGGATTGGCTACTGCTTCAGCAAAGCATGTTCCTGGGGACACAGAACTTGCAGATTTGGCCATCCTTGTCTTTTGGCTTTCCTTGGAAATGCTACTGAACTTCAGAGGTGGTTTTTTTTTTTTTCTTTTTTATCGAGACAGTGTTCTCCCTCTTTAGTCTGGGCTGGTCTTGAACTACTTTGTAGCCCAGTTTGGTCTAGAATTCATGGCAGTCCTCCTTGCCTCAGCCTCCCAAGTCCTGGGATTACAAGCATACATCAGCCATGAACTTGAGAGTTTTTAAGACTGTCCAAGCGAATTTCTTGTGAATTTCTCAAGACAGGCATAAAAGAGACATCTGCCTCCAAATTAAGAGGGCATGGACTGTCCAAAGAAACTCTGGTGTGGTGAGTGTTGTGGTTTGGATCAGGAGTGTCCCTCAGAAGTCTCAAGTATTTGTATATTGTGGATGATCTATGAGCCATGTGTTGTTAGGAGATTGAGGCGTGGTCTGGAGGGGTTGATTATGGGTTTATGATGAAAGACAGCCATGTGGTTTGGATTGCAAGTGTGTGGATTGGAAGACATGTGTGGTGGGAGCTTAAATTTGGAAGGGGTGAAGCACTGAGGCTGGACCCAGAAGGAGTAGATGGCTGTGACGCGACTTGAAAGGGATATATGTTGCTTCCTGCCTTCCTTGGGGGAGGGGGGGGTCTTAGCTGGACTCACTGTAGTTTCCTCTTTGCAGTGCTGAGACGAGTGGCCTCCACTTCCACCTCTGCCGTATCCTTCCACTGTTGCCAATCTCCCATGATGGACTGTGACCTTCTGAACCTGTGAGCTAAAATAAACCTTTCCTCCTCTAAGTTGTGGATGTTGGGTAGAGTCACAGCAATGAAAAAGTAACCAAGACAGTGATTAAAATTAAAATTAATTCTTTAGGGTTGAAGACTTGCAGGCTGTACTAGTATCAAAGTCACCAAACCATCTTTGCTATTTCTTTTATAGGGTTTTATCCAAAAGTGTAAAACAGGATCAAAAGCAAAAGGGTCCTTGGGAAAAGTTGTGTGTAGTCTGTGTCCATTCCAGTTTTGTCAGGAAGCTCCAGTAGTCTCAATGAGTAAGGTCTGTCTAACCACAGTGGTGGGTGGCCTTTTGCTGTGGTGTGGAATATAGTATTAACACCTTCCAGTGACCTGCTGAAAAGCTAACCATACTACAAGATGGAGTCCCTTTGGCTAGAGTGTGGAGGACTGTTCTCACCACGTTTTATCACTTCCTCTGACTCATACGTTCTTTCTTCCTCTTCTTTGATATTCCCTGAGCCTTGGAGGGTGTGTGGAGTTTTTGTTTGTTTCGTTTTGTTTGACTGAGAGCTAAACACTGGGCTGTTAGGCCATAGCAACAATTCCGATTGCAACAGTGGACACTTGTAGAATGGCACAAACCTCAGTTGAAAGTACATGTCCCCAGTTGAGTGTGCCTGGGTCAGGGTTCATGTACTTTTCTTTCTTAGAGAAAGGCCCATGTAAGTTCTGAGATCCCCATAAAGTTATGACTTTGGGGGTGGTGAGGACAGCACATTCTAGGGCATTCCCCCTTGACTAGAGAAGGCAACTTCACCACATACTCAACAAGTGGGCTTGTTGTGAGTTGCGTACTTCAAGAAGAGGTTCCCTGTGGCCATGGTAGTTGCAGCAGTCATCTGTGTATACAGACACACATGTTTAGATGGCAGGTCCACTGGCATATCATACCCATTTAACTAAACAGTAGTAGTGGCTTCCCCCTTGGGGCCTAGGACTTCTCCAGCCACAGGGGTGGAGTAGTTGGACTGAGCTTAAGCATTATGGCGGCTGAAGAGCTGAGCAACGTAACAACCCATTCACCATGAGACAAGACTGCCTCATTGCCAGGAACGTAAGGGGAGTTGCTTCCTTGTGGATTGCTCATACAGGCCATTAGGGATACCTGGGTGGCGTCTGCTGGGATCCCAAAGAATGCAAGGAACTGGAAACCTGTCAAGGAGGGGCAGTGATACTGTAGGAAGTAGCCATGTTTTTTTTAGGCTGAAGTCACCACAGGGACCTGAAACAGAAGTTAAGCCAACAGGGAGCCAGCTGGGCATGAGGGTGCATGACTGTATTGCAGCACTCCGGAAAGCTAAGGCAGAGGATCACAAATTCGAGTTTTGCCTGGGTGACTTAGCAACTTAGCGAGACCCAGTATTAAAAAATGAAAAAGGACCTGGGGATGTAGCTCAGGATAAAGATCTTAGGTTCAGTCCTCAGTATTGCAAAACAAAAGACAACAAAACAAAAATTCCCCAGTAAGACAGTGGTGACAATGAAAGGTGGGCCCTCGCTGCCTGAATGACACCGCAGTGTGGAGCTTCTCTGACACCTTCTGTCCCTCCCCCACACCCGTGGAAGTTCTGTCTGCTACTTTCATAATGTTTCTGCAACTCTTTTCTATCCTGTCAGTAAGTACCACTTCGTGAACAGAACTTTTCCTTGGAGTAGGGCAGCCATGGCTTTCGCTTCATGTCACTTTAGTTCTGAATTCTTTGTGTTTTATTTCTTGGAACATTTTTCCCATTGTCAGTGAGCATGCACAGGTGTATGTAAGTTGGCCAGGAAGATTGCCGACATAGCTGGATGCCTCTAAAATGCCTTTTTCCTTTTTTTTTTTTCATTCTAACCGAGTTTAATTAACCAAAGAAACCCCAAATTATGTATAATGGAAGCCACCTTAAAGAAGAATTTATTCATTTATGTAGCAGTAAGAATGATTGCTTTTGAAATTTTCATGCTTAAACTATATTATTGGTGAAATTGACAAACTTTAATTTTAATATTTACATTTGCTATAACAATCACATGTTTTAAAATGTTGCAGATCAAGAGTTGCTAGTTGGTATTATTATTCTTCCAAAACATATGAGTGAATGAAAACGTGTTTTTAGCGTGGACACAAAATAATTATTTTTAGGTAAAATTGTATGTCTCCCTAGATTACTCAGTATGACAGTTCTGACTGTTCACATGTGTATAATATTTTACGTCTGTTATGTGAACTACAGGAATTCGTTTCCAGTTCACGGGTATTACCATATTTTTTCTCATGCCTTTCAGTTGCTTGGGTCACCTGCTTGTCCACTGTGGGGCTTTGCGGAGGCACATGCTGCATATGTTGCCCCCGCAGCCCATACCTGCTCACTACCCTGTACGCCTCCCCCCTCCCCTGACTGCTCCTTTGAATCTCATTTTTGGTGTAACACCCTTGTGACATCTAATGACCTAAATGCATGCCAGTTACCACTTAGAATTAAAAAGACATTTACTATTGAAAACATCTAAAGCTGAGCAGTATTTCTCTCGTTCAATCAACAAACAGACTTAACATGTACTTATTTGCAAGAACCTGATGAAAGATGCCACTTCTAACCTCAAGGGACTTGGGGACTAGTGGTGCCAGTGGATGTAAAGTAGTCCTACAAAATTTTTATTCTGAAACAGGATCTCACTAAGTTGCTAAATTGCCTAGGCTGGTCTTGAACTTGTGCTCCTCCTGCCTCAGGCTCCACAAGCATTGGGATTACAGGCCTGTGCCACCAAGCTTGTTTTAGTTTTGCCTTTTCAATTTCAGAAAACCATGTTGATGACAAAAAATCTGTGATTTTTAAAAATATGTGAATCTTATACAACCTCATTTGCAAAATGATAGCCACCACCATCACCATGACCACTAGGAGAAGAAAAATAACTTGAACACCTAATTTCAAGTGTCTCTCTTGGCACATATTGTATGTCTCAGAGAGGGGGTGTCTTAGTTATTTTCTCATTTCAGGGACACAGTACCTGACATCTACTACTTAGAGGAAAGAATTACTTTAGCTCACGTTTTCAGAAGGTCTCTGTCTACTCACAGGTAGCTGGCAATGATGGAAGCTCCTGGCAGAGGCCCAGAAGGAGGAAAAGCTGTTCGTGGCATGGCAGACTAAACGCCAGGTGAGTGAAGCCGGGTGAAGCTAGCATGTGTCCTGGGTCTTGGCCTTCCCAGTCAAGCTGCAGTGTTAGGCCCCATGTCACCAGGCTCCACCTCTTAACAGTACAGGGTTCTGGTGACATTCTACAACATCCAAATACGTGAGGTTTTGTGGGACATTCCTGATCTTGGCCGTAATGGGGAGGTTCTGTCCACTCAGGTAGGAGGACATTGGGAAAACCTTCATGAACACACAGGCGTATCGTCTCTTTGAAAGCCCATGATGAGTACCTTGAAGCTGCCTGCTCTGGGGAAACAGGAACCTTTATTTCTGAGTCCTTCAGAACAGTGTTTCTTGCAGTTGAGCTAGAGACAAGGGCACAGACTGCTAGCAACTTGTCATGATTGTTTTTTATCATTAGGATAATATGGTCACAAGCAATTTCTTTTTCTCCCCATTTTTCATATGTAAATATGTGATACACAGTATTTACATTGAATTTGAATATTTTGTGCACATACATATCACGGCAAAATTTTGAACCCCTCCCCTCTCTCCTTTTGACCTTCCCACACCCTGCCCCTCCCCATTGGTTTCTGCTATCCCCCCCCCCCCACCCATTTAGTTCTGTGAAATGACTGCATTCTTGGTTTCTCGTATTAGAGAAACCATTTGATATTTAACCTCTGTCTGACTTACTTCACTGAGCATGATGGTCTCAGGTTGCATCCATTTACCTACAGAGGCCTCAGAACTATCTGTCTTTATAGATGAGTGGTGCTCCATTGAATCACAAGCAATTCTTTTGTGTAACAGCTTACATGGTTTTATTTTGAGTCATCTTTCTTGGGTATCATGCACATTACTGATTGATCCAGTCATTTTTTATGCCGAAACTATTTTTGCTCAGACTCAGTGTACCAGAGCACAGCAGTTATACTGGGATTTGAGGACTTTGTCCCATCAACAGAAAGGCTCCATATTGGATGGTGTCTGTGAGTCTAGTCAGATTCTCTTTCTTGGTCATTTTCGCATCCAGACAAAGTAGTAGAAGTAAGTGCTGAGCATATAAGCTGAGGGGGTAGAAAAGACACTGAGAGGGAAGCTGGATCATTAGTGTAGTATCCTCAGCAGAGTGCACAGGAGTGAGGAGCTGGCCTCTAGGGGATGAGAAGATGTCTCCAGCACTTCTGTGAGTTGCCCAAGTTACCTTTCTCTCATGAAGAGGCATGAATTTTTAGCTTGTAATACAGCTTGGGTTGATTCATATTTTTCTGTCTTTCCCACATATACATAATGAATGGCTTGGACGTAACTGAGGCATGGTCTTCTTGTAGTCTGCGAGAGGCTAGCTAACACATGCTGAGGCACAGAAAGTTCTAAAGGAATGAGCGGCTGCCTCACTGCCATGTGGTTTATTGTAACTGGGTGCTGTTATACCAGGCCATTAACAGGCTTTATGTTATCTCAGTATTTTTCAGCCAACAATGATTGAGTTTGCCAAGATATTTAGTGTTATAAACAATGTTGGCTAAAATCTTAGGGTTTTTTTTTTAAAAGGTAATTGAGCACGTTAAAAAGTATTATAAGGCAAACCAACCTCATAAGAATGAGAAGAAATTTTATCATACACATTAGTTTAAAATAGTCCTTATTAAAAATGCCTGTTGTTATACTTTACTGTGTTTTGCATATATAAATAAAATTTGGGTTGACCAATTCTGATTTTTGTCAGAAAGGTTTTGTAGTATTAAAGATTAAATATTTTTTGTAGAACCTGTTAAAATTTCATGTTACCACATGAATTGATCAAAAAATTCAGTTACAATATGTAGATTGATACTTAAGAGTACCTACTTACCACAAAATTCCCTTGCAATATGCAAAATTGATACTTATGAATACCTTCTTAGTTTTAGCTGTTATTTTTGACTTCTTCTAACCCACACAGGCAGTTAAATAATACGAGTAAGAAATGAGAAAACACTCAGCTGAGCGGTCTATTAAAATCTAGTCTTAATTCAATGACACATGATTTTGTTTCTTGATTTTGTAATGTTGAGCACATGCCTTGGTCATATTCTTGTTTGTGGGCTCTGTTCTCTGTGACACTTCCATCCCTCCTCCTCCTTCCTCTGGGATATGCTCCCACTCCTCCCCTTGGAGTAGAAAATCACTCTTTCAAGTGCCCATGGTGAGATGGTTGTCGTCAGCAGGGCCCTTCCACTCCAGACCCTTTTGTCTCCACTGCAATGGGGTTAGAAGGTGGGACTGGACCTTGAAGGTAGAGTTCTCATGGATGAGATCAGTATCCTTATAAAAAGGCACACAGACAGTTCTCTCCCTATTTGGCCATATGAAGACACTGTGAAAGGACAGCTATCTGCAAACCAGGAAGCTGTTTCTTGCCAGACACTAAGTCTGACGGCAACTTTATCTTTGACTTCCCAGCCTCCAGAACTGTGAGTAATATAGTTTTATTGCTATAGTCGTCCAGTCTATGTTATTCTTGTTACAGCAGAGTGAGTGAGTAGGCTAAGAGAGTAATGGAGAGGGAGATGAGTTCCCAAGTTTTACCTTCATGGAGTATCAGTTTACTTATTTTAGAAATGGGGATAATGATAATTGCTTTTCAAGGTGATTGTGAGGGTTAGACAAAGTGAATATATGCTGACCAGCAGTGATATCGTGTTAGTACATGGTGTAACTGAACAAGACGTAGTTAAAAACTAGAGACAGCTCAGGAAGCTCATGTTCTCTGCACGTCATCTGGATTCTTAGAAATTTTCCAACATGTCACTTGTATAACCACGGTCACCAAGTCTCTAGCAAATAAGCATTCTTGATGTGGGGCTGGGTATTTACATTTATTTATCCATTTATTTTTGTGAATAGATTCCAAAATTTTTAAAGGATATTTTTGGCTTTATTTTATATATATATATATATATATATATATATATATATATATATAATATGTATGTATATATGGATTCCAAATTCTATAACACTTTAGAGGTGTAGGGTTTGAGGAATCCATCACTGGTCTGTGTCCTTTTCCTTTTCCAGAGGCTCATCCCTTTCCTAGCTGACTATTGTTCCTAATTCTACTCCGTCGCTAATGCTGGGGCCTTTTTATGCAATTATTTTTTGTGAATCTCATAAGAGGAGCATCTGTGCATAGTCAGTCTTTTGTGTTTGGTCCATTTCACTGAGCATTATTGACTTAAGATGGCCCCATTTTAGTTGAAAAGCTTCGTATCTGTCTGTCTTTGTGGCTGCATAGTAGTACATTGGGCATTGTGTGTAAGTACCACATCTTCTTTAACTATTCCTCTATTGAAGGGCAGGTGGGTTGTTTCCAGGATTTGGCCATTATGAATTGTGCCACAGTAAACATGGATATTCATGTGTCTCTTTGGTATGTTGACTTTATTTCTTTTGAAAACATGCCCAGTGGGACAGTAGCTAGATCAAGTGGAATTTCTATTCTCAGTTTTCTAAGGAATCTCCAGACTGCCTTCCATAATTGTTGTACCGGATTGCATGCCCACCAGCAGTGGAGTAGAGTTCCTGTTTCGTTCCACATCCCCTCCAACAATTGTTTTTTGAGTTCTTGATACAGGCCATTCTCCCTGGGTCAACGATGGTTTTATTTACATGTCTCTGATGGCCACTGATGAAGAACACTTTTTCATGTGCTTGTTGGCCATTTGTGTTTCTTCTTCTGAGAAGCCTGTCTTCATTTCAGCTGCCCACTTCTCGGTGGGGTCATTTAATTTAGGCGTTTTAAGTTTCTGAGTTCTTTGTGTATTCTAGATATTAATCCTTTGTCTGAGGTATTACTGGTGAAGATCTTCTCTCACCCTGTGGGTTGTCACCTTGTTGATTCTTTTGCTGTGCAAAACCTTTTTAGTTTAGTGTAGTCCCATCTGTTTTTTGCTGAGATTTCTTGTGTAGCTGGCAATCTGTACAGAAAACCCTTTCCTGCTCCAATGCCTTCTAGTATTTTACCTATTTTGTCTTCTAGTGATTCATTGTTTCTGTTTTGATTTCCAGTTATTTGATCCATTTTGATTTGATTTTAGTGTGTGGACAGATATGGGTCTAATTTCATTTTCCTGCATGTGGCAATCCAGTTTTCCCAGCACCATTTACTGAAGATGCTGTCTTTTTCCCAGTGGATTGTTTTGGCCTCTTTTTCAAAAATCAAGTGACTGAGGGTATTTGGAATCCTCAATCCTCAATCCTACTGGTCCTCCTGTACAATTTTTTTTATTTAGATAGCAGCTGTTTCTGGGAGCGTTCATGGAAAAATATTAATATGTTACAGAGTTAATTCTCTTTCTAAGTGTGTGTATTGGGGGATAAAAAGAAAGAGCCTGGGGAAATGTTGGTTTATATAACTGTGGGCCAAAGTTTTTTTTTTCTCCCCATTTTATTGATACGTACAAGTGCAGAATTTAAGGTTTACAACGGAGTTGAGCATTTTGTGCACATACATTTTTTGTCAAAGTGACAAGGGCTTCCCCGCTCTCCTTTTGTCCCTCCCCCTACCCTCCCTTCCCTTCCTTCACCCCCCTCCCCTCGCCCTCTTTCACTTTGCCTTTCGTTTAAAGTTCCATGAGATAGTTGTGGTCTGGGTCTCTCATATCAGAGAGGCCATCCGATGTTTCACCTTCTGCTTGTGACTTCACTAAGCATAATATTCTCAAGTTTCTTCTATTTACCTGTGAAAACCTCCACGCTGTTGGACCTTACAGATGTGTAGTATTCCATTGTATATAAGTACCACAGTTTGTGTATCCACTGGTCTGTTGATGGGTATTTTGGTGACTTTCATATTGTAGCTATTGTTAATTGTGCTGCTATGAACATGGGTATACATATATCTCTGTTGTGTGTTGTTTTGGCCTCTTTTGGATATATTCCCAGGAGGGGTGTCGCTGGATCAAAGGGGATGTTTATTTGTAGTCTTTTGAGAGCTCTCCATACTGCTTTCCAGAGTGGTCAAACGAATTTACACTCCCACCAGCAGTGCAGGAGGATTCCTTTCTCCCCACAGCCTCGCCAGCCAGCGTTGATTGCTATTTGATTTGTTGTTATAAGCCATTCTCTCTGGGGTGAGATGGTATCTTAGCGTTGTTTTGATTTGCATTTCTCTATGGCTAGAGATGTTGAGCATCTTTTCATGTATCTGTTGTGCACCAAAGTTTTATAGTTACTTCACTAATTCATGGAAGAAGGCTTCTATACCAAGTAAAATATGTAGTAGTTAATTATGCTTTTTCTCTTCTGTAAGCAGTAAGCTGTAGTTATCTGATAAAAAATAAAAGCAAAATTACCTTCTGTACAGTGGAAATATACTTGTAGAAATTTCTCAGACAAATCGATGAAGTTCAACATGTTTGGATTCTAGTAATTTAAAAAATGGATATAAAACTTCACATAGACTGTCTTCTGCATAGAGCATTCCCAACCCACATCAAAAAAATTCTTCCCAAATCAGTTTCCCAGTGTTGTTGACCTTTCCCTTTTCCATCCATACTAGCTCTATGATTATGTACATGCTACGCACCAGACAGTCCTCTATTATGTTGCTCATAGGATGTCCACTAAGGCTCAGTGAGCAGCACATTGTCAGGTTGCTGTGGCATGCAATAGCTCACCAGTGAGTGCTACTTTCCCCATCAAGGAAAGATGAGAATTTATGAAAAGACCTTCAGAGATGATAGAACAAAATCTT